>WBMZ01000559.1:41629-52799 GCA_013400975.1 Atrichornis clamosus | reverse complement strand
CCCGCTCCCCCCTCGCCCCACGGCGGGACGCAGGCCCGGCCGCGCTCCGAGTCCCGCTGCCGCGCCCCGCTCCCACGCGGCGGGCCGCTCGCACCTCCGGGTGCAGGATGGGGACGCAGCCCGCCTCCTTCTCGTACTCCTCCAGCGGCGCCGCCATCTTCCTGCCAGCCCCGCGCCCGCTGCATGCCGGGTACTGCGCGCGCCCGCGGCGCCCCCGCGCGCCCCCGTTTTCCCTCACGGCCCGCGTGCGGCAGGGGCACAGCAGTGTCGGTATAGATACAGGTCTACAGAGAGAGGTTATTTTTACATATATATATGTGTATGTATATACACACACGCTCCATACTTTATATATGGTATATATATACATACATGTAATATACACACCCCATGTTTTTGGGGTTACCAGTATCAGTGCTCCTGGAATCAATATTTAGAATAGTTTAGGTTTTCGGAGATACTCAGTTAAGTTCATTAGAAGTTGGAATGTGAGCGAAAGGAGAGCCTTCCGCCCTGTACGTTTAATGTAGATTTCGTTCCAGACTAAGCAATGTCTGTCCATTTTTCTCTGGGAGTTATCTTCATGCTTGCTAGGTAGCTAAGAGAGCATGGGAGGAAAGCAAGAAGGTTTTAATAAGGTTTTTGCTCTCAGCTGCAGGAATGTTCAAAATCCCCCAGCAGTCCTGAGGACTTCCTGAGGAAGCAATTCCTTCCAACCATTTGTGCCCTACTGGGCCGGTGGTTTCTCACATCCCAACACACCCACACTGCCCAGATGGCCAAGTATCTGCTGCGGATTCGGGGGGCAAGGCACAAAATAGGCTTGATTCTGTTTAGCTGGTCATTTCTGTTCTCACAGGCTGTCTAAGGCACATACAGCCAAGATTAGGAATCCTAAAGCACTTTATTTCAAATTTTAAATGTTTAATAAATTACATTTTAATAAAAAATGGTTTTACAATTACAGGATGTTATTGCTGGTTTGACTGCTGCTTTATATTGCTATGTCTATGATGCTCTCATTTGCCTTTGTGAGAAAGGGACCTTTAGATAATACATTTTGTTGTATCATAATACATTAAGCTCATAAGCCTAAAACCCTACAATGATATTCTCTTCATTACTCTTTTCTATCTCATGCAAAACGTAACAGAGAAGCAGTAATAAAATCTGACTGCAGCATTATTAAAACGTTAAACCATAAATGTCTTTTTTTCTGAATTTAAATTCAAAATTGCCAAGAAGAAGAATGACATAGGATTTAGAAACTGGGGGTGTGGAACAGGTCTCAAAGCACATATTTGAAACCATAAGGATTGAAGTGCTAAAAGAGCAGAACAAGACACAGAGTATACCGGAGAAGATCTTTTTTTAACTGTCTATATTATTAAATGTACTAGGGCTTAGATATAATTTGCAATTGATTTGCATGAGCAAGAGGGTTTTCAATCCCCCTACAAACTCCAGAAATAGGAATCCTATCAATCACGACAGTTCACCACTCCTATTTATAATAAAAGCAAGGGTGATAAAATAACCAAAAATCCTTATAGTATTTTTACTATGCAGATTATTTTTCCTTGCAACTCTAAAAAAGCTATGCTTCATGCCATGGCTCTGAGCTGGATTGTAAACACATACTCTGACATCTGTCTAGGTATTTATAGCCTGTTCTTCACAGGTCTACACGTTTTGAAACCAATTCTGTTCCCAGATACATCTGTACAGAGAGTTTTTGCTGTTTAAACTGAGGCCTCATCTGTGAATATAGTTCATGTGCAGCCTATTCTATCCTTCTTCAGAACAAGTGTGCCTTTTACCACCAAGTAACAGCAGAACTAGAATATGGGGTTGTGCTACTGTGTCTCGGCATCAGAGCTCTTCATTCAAAAGCTAGAGGTGGATCAGAAGTTTAAAAAGTTTTCCACACTTCAAGCATTCCCTGTCCTCTCCTAATCTGTAACACAATTGCATGGAAACACGATTCTTCACTGTCTTGCATTGCCGTTACAGAGAGGTTATTGTCCGTGCAGAGTAAGCGAATGGCAGGTACAAACCCGACAATCTGCCACAGTAACAAAGGTTACTCCTCTTTTCCACAAATCTAAAGGGCTGTAAGGTTAGACGTTTCTCTGAACTCTGCCAAAAAATTCACTATCTGACCTTGAACAATTATTTCACTTCTCTGGGATTTACTTTGCTCACTTGTAAATCAAAAACGTTGTCATCTAATTCAGGGGGGTACTCTGGAAATTTATTATTGTTGCAGAGCAATTTTATGTCTCTGATTAAAGATGCCTTGTAAATGCCAGGAATTATTGTTGATCGATGGCAGGAAATGCTCTTCTGTGTGATTGCATTGAATGGTCCATAGCTGATGTGTGAAGTGCTCTCTGTATTGACCAAAGAGGTTTTATCCAGCTCTACTTAACTAGACATGCAATAGGTCTGTAATATTGGTTAAACACCACACACACTAGAAAATTATTTTAGGTCCTATTCTCACAAAAGGAAAACAATTCACCAGTACTACAGACATAGATTTTTTTCCCTTTGTTTTGCTATATGTTATCGCTGTGAAAAGGGGCATGAGGTCTGGATACCTTTTAATTTTCAGGTAAGCCATAAAACAGCCAAACTGGGAAGTAAGTAAGCACAAAGTCTTATGATTCTCTATTCTGCAACACAAATTTTATCTTCTTTAGCAAGCTATTAGGAAGAAAAACCTTTAGCAGAGACAAGACATATTTATGGAATACACATCTGTACACATGGTTCAGTACTAGGCATGACTGTGCAGCTATTTTAGCTTCTGTCTTCTACTAAACTGTGACAGTGAAATAAAAAACATTTAACATATGTGTCTTAGTAGTAGCTTTGTATTCTGCTATTACCACTTAAAACAATCAAAAGTGTGGGTAAACAATGTTTACCTTTGCAACAAAATATTGCTATTAAAATGTTTATTCTCATGGCAGGCTAAAACTTAAAGTGAAAATACTGGAATGTCTTAGTACAAAAATAGGTAGTAAGTCAAAAGTACCCTACCGAACCCTACAAGAATGTATATCTTTAGAAGAGCTGTGTGTGTCCTTCACTTTTCAAAATAGTTTTGATTAATCCCAATTAATATATCGTGAGATGGATTTGCCACCATACTGAGGTGCCTCTGAAATTTTCCCTTGAAAAGTGACCCAAAAAACTATCAAGGGCTAAAATGTCTGGAGAAGCCATGTCATGTTCCTGTTCTCTAAGTATGTCTAGGAGTAATTATCTTTACTATTCTCTATCCACACTTCATTTTCTAATCACATTACTGTTTGAGCCCCATGTTCTATGTATTGGAAATGACACCTACCTATCTAAATGTGTATACCAAAGTGAACATATAAAGCATGTCATTCTGCATGGGTTTATCCAAGTCTATGATTTCTCTCTGCATCCACTTCTACATGGAAAGCACCTGCTTCTCACAGTTGGATCAGTTTGGGTGACTGAAAACCTGTGAGTTTGCTTGACAGCTCCACAGAATTTGTCTTTAAAAGTATAATCCAGCTCAAAATGTCCTCAAAGCAAGTGCATTAAGAGAATATTAAATATACACAATTGATAACAGAAATGAGATAGTGAAATTGGAAATTGTTCAATACAGTGCCTCCTGTAGCTGCAGACACTGCTTCTCTTACAGTATTTCAGGACTCTGACAGTTGTGTGGATGTGAATGAAACCTGAGTGACTAAACCTGGTCCCAACTCTCTGCACCCTCTGGAGAGTGGTGGCTATCCTGGAAGGCAGAACCATCAGATCTCACTGGGGGCCCAGTCCTGAACCACTGGAGGCTTCAGCCCCCTCTTCTAAGGTAACGTGAGACCTCAGCATCCTGGGCTGAAAGCCATGGCAGTTCAGAAGAGGATTCATGAGGAGATCAAGTGTCCTTACTCAGAGGTGGCAGCATCTGTCAGCTGGGATGGCTGGGGACAGCAGCCACTCGACCGTGTGACCGTGTAATGTGCTGCCGCATGTCAGTCAGTGCTGCTAGTACGAGAGAGCAGTGAGTGAGGTGATTTGCCTCACTACTGAGCGTGGTCAGGCTCTCGTCTGCACAGCCAGTGAAGAGCAATAGTCACAGTGGCTACTTTAGGCAGTTTGTTTCTGAGAATCACAGAAGAGAGCCTGGCAATGCTCTCACACTAGTTTTATAACAGTGCATTTCTGAATTCCAGTTGTGGTCATCTTGATTTACATTGTTGTTAAGAAAAGAAAGTCACATGCTGTATTTATACTATCCTTTACTATTTGCCAAATAGCACTATATATCATGCCAGGCAGTTTTAGATACCGTGAAGCAATCCTCCTAAAATGGGGGCAAAAAGGCTGGAAAAATCCCAGCTGAACTATCATCTGATGTCTGGGTGCTCCCTCAACTACTGTAAACTGTAGTGTGCACAGCATGTACAGGGGTACTAAAAGGGAAAGTCACCTTCTTCTCTACTCCTCCTGAGTATATCTGTTGGGGCCAAGCTTCTTTTGACGGGATAGGAAGCAATAATATTGTCTACTGGTCTGCAAATGATAGGTGTTTTCATGGAACAGGATGACTCTGCCCAAGGAAGTCTGCTCTTTTGCTACATAGCCTCTTGGCCCCTTGGAAACACTCCAGCAGGTTGCTAATCCTTAAAAAGATGCAATGATAATGTTTGATAGGAAACATCAGAAAAATAATATATTTGTGCTAATTTCCCCTCACTTTCCTAAGGGAACAAACTTCCCGTTTGACCACTGGAAGTTGGAAATGCCCTTGCAGTGGTGAAATTGTCACCCATTTCATTTAAAGGGAGCCTTTTCTACATGTATTTTCCCACAGTATAATTGTACTCCAAATCTCTGTAATAAATTACATTCAGGGAGCTTTCCCCATAAAGTTATTAAAATATAATGCTGATGAAATAAGCAAATATAGAAAACAGGGACAAATTGCAAGATGCTAGACATCTATTTAAAAAACGTAAATAAATCTTATTTGTTGAATCCTAAATGTCTTAATGGATGTTGTGCTTTCAAAACAGTAAGCACTTTAGCCTGTGAATACAATCTCTTTTTCTGGAGAGTTTCTTGCTGTCACTTTCTGTTCCTTTCAAATAGGTTTTTAGTAGAATCATTACTTAGTATTCGAACACAGAGGGGTGAGCACCAAATGTAAACTGCTACTAAGCATAGCACCCTTGCTCTTCATTTTTGGTGGTTTTGTCATTGTGTTGTGTATTTCTTTTCTGCCAAAATAATCTTACTAGCATCAAATATGTATGGCCCTTGAGTGACATAAAGCAATCATATTATTTCCCTAGGTGATTATCTTTGCTGATGCAATTCCACATGCTGACAAATTCTGCATTGATTTAAAAGTACAGAAAATGAGTGGGTTTATCTAACTTGACTTTTTATTCCCACTTTTTTTGCCTTTAAGGTGATGTGCTTCTATTTCCCACTCATTGTGTTTCAAATATCTCATCTTGATACCATATCATACTTATGGATAACTTTGCTGCTATCTTTAATGTCAAAGGGCCATCTCTTTTTTCTCTGTTCATTACAGTCAAAGTGGCTATTTCTTAGGGTTCTCATTACTTAGACTAGGTAGATCTAATAGGTGTACTAAAATAATTTTTAACTTACCTGAGTTTGTTAGTCTCCTGTAAGTTTCCCCCCGGAGCTCATTCCTGGCACATTCAGGAACATGCCACATGTAGCAGTTTGTTCTGCTAACACATCTGCCCATGCTCATTCTTTGGGGAAAGCCAGGACTCCTGTGACACAGCTCTGTACAACAGCTGACACTGGATTATGCTTCATATTTGTAAAGGAAAATGAACAGACTTGAAACTGAAGACTTGATTACACTTTATGAACTTCTTTCATTTTCTATTTTTTTCATTATCCTTTGTTCTCCCAAACCTATTTTTGCATCTTTTGCATTGGGCTGATTATTCTAGCCGCCTTTGGAGAAGATGCGGAATATATCCAAAGGATGAATTTTTGAAACAGAGACAGTTGCTGAGGTAGAAAATCACTGCCAAAATGAAAACCAATGACAAACCAATAAAATGAAATTAATAGTAATTCCACTACTTTAAAAAGATATAATGGAGAATGAAGCAATAAATATTCAACAATAGTATGCTTTTATGGAAGTATTGCCTCCTCAGGTATTTAGGTTGAAGTGGGCTGAATGATGAAATAAGGGAAAAATCACAGTTAAGAGTTTCATTTACAATCTTTGGTTGAAAGCCAACAAATGAATTCTTTTTGGTACTTTATATAAAGTGAAGTAAATATTTTCCCTGCTCAGATCTAAATCAAGTTCTGAGAAACATGATAGACTAACACCCTTCCTCTTTACAAATGAGAATTTGCTAGCTGAATTAAAATAATCTTCAGTAACCAAGGTAATGTCTAAACATGTAATAATAAGACACTTCTATAAATAGCATGGCTGTAGAATACTATTGTGTTATAATCCTCTTCAGGAACTGTTGTCATTATGGTCATGACAGTGAACATGTAGAGCCCATTGTCAACGAAAGTATATGGCCAGGGATGGACCTGCTCGTCCATTGAGCATGAAAGGCACTTTGCATTCATATAAGAGAAGAAAAAAGAATAGTACAGGAAAAAAAAGATATAAACGAGGGAGACTTTATCAAAAGTAGGAAAAAGGAAATGAAATATTAAAACCAGAAAGTTTTGGATATTAGAGAAGAGCAAGAGAAGACAAGCACTCAGCTGGAAGGGACCTACAACAATCATCTAGTCCAACTGCCTGATCACCTCAGGAGTGACCATTTGCTTTTCATGGGAGATGTTTTAATTCTCTATGTCTGAGGGGTTTTTTTCATGTAGAAAACAATTAATTGGCTGATTGAAGTACTTAAAACATGCCATGGGGTTATTTTAGATTTATTATATTATTTGAATTAAGGACAGACAAAATAAGATGGAAAATGTTGCATGAATTACCATCTTATTTAGGTTTTTGCTGAATTTGTGATGAATTAATAAACGTTGCACACAGGCAAGTACTCTAAGCATAGGGGCCAATATAAATTAGACTGTACTTTACTGGAAAAGAGTGGTAACACCAACAGTTTTCTGTCTTTGACTAAGCAAGGATACATAGCAGCAACCTTTTTTACTGACTCATTGATGCAGTGGGGGAAAAAGAGTTTAGGGTTGGATTTCCTTTATTAGATTCATATAGTGACTGCCAGAATACTGAAGCTACCAAATGAAGAAATGATCCCCACAAGCAGTCTTTAAAATAATAAAGTAAGGAAAATACATCAAACATTGATAAGGTTTGGATGAAAATGGCTAATCTGAACTGCAAACTCAAATAAACATCCCTAATATTCCAGACACAATGTTAGACATCATGCTGCATGATTATATTTTAATTCTTTTAAAAAAACAAACCTGGGGTTCAAAAAGTTGTATGTTTAGATGGTGTACTTGGAATCATTAAAGACATCAAAATGTATAGGAGGTGCATAGCTGGTATAATCAAGTCTAGAAGCTGTAGAAAATGAAGCAGTGGCACTGTTTTTGGAATAAATGTAGGAGAACTGAGCTGTCACATTAAAGCTGACAGCCCTGTTATGCAGCTCTAATCTGCTGTGCAAAGATCTGGGTTAGGAGAGGATGGAAATCTACAGATGCACTGTTCCAGGTCTGCCTTTCTGAGCTTGCAGATCAGAGTCAAGAGCCATGCCTGATCAGAAACACAAGAAAACGTGGGCAATGTAGATAATTCCAGGAAGTGGCTGATGATTTTACCCTCTTTCATGATTCTTTTCTAAAAAAATTTGCTAGATGCCAAGACATTTTCAATGCAATGACTGTGTTATCTCCTTTCAGATGCTGAGGTAACACAGTCAAAATAGCATCGATGATTCTTGCAGCTTGATGAGACAGACTTTCCTTGAATTGCTGCAAAGTGTAAGACTCTTTCATCCCCTGTTCTCAAAAGAATCACCGCTTAAGAGATTTTGCAGCACTCTAACTGCACTTCTTGATGGTAATGGAAAATGGCAACACTTCAGAACTTGCAGGACCTTGGCCACCTTGGGCTTCATTTACTGCTGGTGCTTTTAGTGGTCCTTAAAAAAAAAAAGAAGGAAAAAGAAAAAAGGCTCAGTCACGCTTTAATACAGTGGAAGTAAAAGGTTTGGCACACAGAATGGTATTTAATAGATGAGTATACATCTGGGCTTTAAAACTGTTACAAACGGTCATATATTGTAGCAAAAAAAGTAAGCAGTTTATTATACTATAGTATGCTGCTAACATATCAGCTATTTCTCTTAGGTTTCAGCATTTGCTAGAAGCACATGTATGTTTCTACTATGTCTTGGAAACAAATGACAAAACATGTCCATAGGGAAAGTTACACCATAACATTGAATTTTAATAGAGCAGGAGGGGGCTGACAGCAAAAATAATCATTTCATGTGCAAAGTTGCAGCTCGTCATATTGCAGCTGAGAATACTCTGGCAGTTGTGCAGATGTGAGCTCCCCTGTGTAACACTAACCCAGTCCCTGCCTGTCTCGGAGAAGAGGTAATTCCGTGAAGGTGAAATGAAATGTAATACAGACCTAGCAGCCATATGCTTAGTTTCCTATGAATATCTTCATTTTTCTTGACAGCCCATGTCTGGTGTTCTCAGTTTTTAACTCCGTAATTTTTTCCTAGCACCATGTCCCACAGCTTCAGGCAAAGGAGCAGAGCTGCTGCTGCCTGGGTGCCCAGTGGGCAGGGGAGGGGAGAAACCAAGGGGGCACCAGCATCAGTCACTGCCCTGGAGACGAGGACAGGATGGGCAAAGCTGTGGGAAGGTGCAGGCTGGCCCTGCTGTGGCATCTCTGGAGCAGGGGCTGATGGCCCCAGAGGGCTGACGTGGGATGGGCGGCGTAGGGGGGAGCCCCAGGAATGCGGGCAGGCACAGTCAGGGCTGATGGTACCATTGGAGCTTTCATGTACTGAGTAGATCTATATAATCCTCTCTTCTGACTCCGTGATTCATTTTCCCTCACAGTTGTACAGCAAATATTTTCTTACCATTCCTGCCCAAGGTAGTCTACTGAAGCAGATGAAAACATTGATACAATCTAAACCTGCACCTTCTGCAGACAATTATTAATCATCACAGGGTTGATTCTGCCACTTACACAGTATTAAAACCAAAAATAGAGAATCAAACCCAACTAAACTCCCTAAAAGCCTCTCTGTGCATAACTGTGTCAAGCAGGAATAGTGCTCTGCGTGGTGGAGTGGAGCACAGAAAGCCCCGGCACGGGCTGACCTGAGCTTGGGCATCCCTCAGCTGCAGCGTGGAGACGCTGATGGAGTGGCACAAGGAGTAACTGAGCAGCACTTCTGCTGATGCCAGCTGGATAACACCCTAAGGCTCCCAGCTCCAGAATTAGCAGAGCCAGTTCATGTGAACCCAGCTCGGGGTCGGGATCGTGCAGAGCCAGCTGTGCACGTGGTCAAAGATGCACATCAGAACTAAGTGCCAAGGATTTTTACGATATTAGTTTTACAAGAGAGAGAGACAACAAATCAAAACACGTCTTCAATTTAAAGGAGAAATGAAGAGACTTCAGACACTGTAATGCAGTCACCACGCAGAAGCACAACTCACAGCGAGCTATGTTGTGTAGGCACTGTGCTGTTTGGTTGGAAGCTCAGTCAGCCCTCATAGTTTGCCCTTCACAATTGTTCAGTTCCTATCCTAAGCCCTGGGTAGATCAAAATAGAAGGCAGATCAGAAATGCAAAACACAGCAAAAGGAGCCACTGGTAACTGTATTATTCTTTTAAAGAAGCAATACTGGAAGACCCACAACATTGGGGTTGTAGTCATTCTATACCTGAAAGGTATCTCTTATCAGGCTTGAGCACTTCAAGTCTATGGTCATGAGCTCCTTTCTTACCAAGACATGGGTTTTCCTACACACAGCTAGCTGCCATAATGGGAATCAGGCAGTAGGTAACCTTTGCAAGAAATTGGGTGGGAAAAAAACCAAGAGTGAATTTGAAACATTAAATATTTTAGTATTGACCATGAGTATTTATCTGCTTCTCAAATTTGCTGCTTGGCAAAAATGAAGCATCTGAGTTTTACTGGTGAGATAAGTGGTTGATGAGCTGGTCCAACTTCTTCCATGCACCCTAAGTAGATAAAAGCCAGTTTCTGTGGTGGTGGGAGAGATCCTACATCCTGCCTGTGAAAGTTAGTTCACTGTTCAGACATCAACCTAACAGACACTGTGTTAGGATGGGAGAATATGTGAGTGATCCCCAAGAGAGGCTACTGCCTTTGGCACTCCCTTGGAGTAATTTCATCTACCACTCCTCTGAGAGATATTTTTAAAATTGCTTTAGCTCCACAGTAATGGCAGGTGTTTCTGAAGATAATACATTTATGCAAAAGGATGCTGGGTTGAATTTGTGTGCATTTGTTTTGTAGTATTTCAAGTGCTTGTCAAATGCATGGGGAAGAAGTTGTTCAGAATAGCAAGAAGAGTGAACGAAAAAATCTTGGCAGCAATAGCCTCAAATTGTGAGACTTTTGCAGACATAAACCAAATATTTTTTCAGCAAAATCAGTAAAATCATTGTAGTCATTAGCCTTTCAGTGAAAAACCTAATGCTACCCTCTTACATGCTTTAGTAAGAACCCACTGGAATTACGTTAAGAAAGTCTATAGTGATTGTCTTGCTGTTTCATTTCTCAAACTGTTGTTGTCTTCCGGGTTCCCCATCTTCTCCTTTGATCCTAAAGTATGTCAGCAGTCTGTAGTCTTGGCAACTTCATAGCAGACAGCTGGTAGGAAATCTCCCAGATACTGAGACTGAGAAGTCTAGCCTGATTCCTTCACATGTGTTAGGGACCATGTGATTTTGCCGGAAGACCTACCCAAAGAGGAAGAGGATTAGGATAAGGCTGTCTATGGCTCAAGACTCCATTTTACCTGCATAGAAATTGTGACAAATAGGTGGAAGCCTCATGGTGGGAAGCCTCATGGTGAACAGTTCCCACAGCTGCAATGTTTCAATACATCCCATTCTCACTGGAGAGAGGGCACAGGGACCCAGGTGTGCATGCCCGGG
>WBMZ01000559.1:0-41582 GCA_013400975.1 Atrichornis clamosus | reverse complement strand
GGCTTCCCTCTCCTGCACCGACACGGGAAACCTCGCTGTGTACCTGAGAATAAACCTCTCTGTGCACAAAGACCATGGCCAGCCTCTGGTTAACCTGCACTTATCTTGGAATGATATTCATGTTGTCCTTTCAATTCATTAATATATGTATTCCTTAAAATATCTATTTGGAAATGCCCATTATATGAACGGAATAGGTCATGTGCAATGCTTCAAATCTTATTTATCTGTGGCACTGCTACTGTGATGACTGGAGGAAAGACAATGGAAGTTTAGATTTAATATTAATTAGAAAGCTGATTAATGAATTTGGCACCTTTATCTGAAATATGGGAATATATTTCTGTGTAGTTTTGCTGTGGAAAATGCACAACACAATAGACACCTGAAATATCATGTTTTGGGGAGAGAATTAACATGTTTTTCCAGTGGTGATCTTTTGTGGAGTTAAGACTACCTACAGTGGGTGAAGTTTTTCAGGATATTAAGAGGATGAGGTGAAAGGCATGGGCAGAAAGAACAGCCAAAATATGAAAGCTTGCAAAATTTTCTGCCACCCTGTAGCCTGTTATTCTGCAGTAAAAAGGCTGGCTAAGAGAGGAGGCTGGCCTCTCTGATGCATTATAACAGAGGAAAGAAGAGATACGTGTTCTGTTTATCTGCCATGAATCAACAAGAAGGAGGTCAGCAGGAACATGAAATGAATGTTTATGAGAATGTTGGATGTCAAAAACTGCTCTCTCTCTCTTGCCTGGATTACCACTCCAGCTCTTCTTTCTGTATTTATGCTTTTGACTTCTAGTGGGAACAATTAAGAAGAAACAACGAGCCTCTGCTGTCCTGTCATAAAATGTGCAATAAAATCTAGTCTCTGGAAGAAAAGCTTAGAATCCATTAGGGAGAAAATACGTCCTCCTGATAATTGTTTAGCAATGGCAGAGCACTGAGGATCCTCTGAGGATATGAGGCATAAGATTATAGATCTAATAAAAATGTCTGTAAAATAGAAAGTAATTGAGATGTTTTAGAATACCTTCAGCAACTATGAACGGACAGAATAGGACAAAAAGCTATCAGTCTGCTTGAAAGAACAGAAGCAGCAGCCTTGCAGTGTTTCCTTCAAGGACAATAGCGTGGTGTGGGGGTTTTTTTCTGTACTATACCTTGGAGGAGTTTTCAGTTTTTAAAAGCACAATAGTGCCAGAACAGGTTCTGTCAAACATGAATAATTGAATTTGAACGGAAATGCAGAGACTCTGAAAACACAACAGAAGGCTTTGGAAAATACTCAGAGAAAATGTATGGAATAGGTTTGCTGCTCCTGGTCTCATATCACTAAACTTGGCCTATCTCCACTGAGGGTGATGAAGTCCTGCTGGTGCAAAACTTCAGCAAAGATAGCTGTGAATCTGGCCCAGTATTTGCAGGGGTCTTTTCTTAAGTGAAAGGATCAGTGGGTATCTTTCTAGACAGTATGATATCATTAATATCAATGAAATTACTAAAGACTTCCATCAATCAATGCTCTGAGATCAGCATTGCACTTCCCTTTTGCTCCAGTGACAAGCTGCCACTCTGATTGTGCTTATTGCATTAGGTACTAATGAACCTCAATGCTTTCTCCAAGGGCACAGTGCAGATTACTGAAGCCTAATGACTTCCCAAATTTCTGTTCCTTGAAGAACCTCACCTACGGGGTGAAGCCAGGTCCTGCCCTCTGCCAGTAGCCTTGTCTTAAGCTGGCAGCAACCTCAATAAAGGGGTTGAGAAATAAAAAGAGGAACAGATAAGGTGCAAGTTAAGGGGTGGGGGGGCACATGAGAAACCAGGAAAAGACCCTTGAGTAGAAAGGAAAGAATATGAGTCAGTAAAGCTTTGGAGGAAAGAGAGAAAATTACAGACAAACCATTATAACAGGCAGCAGCTGGTAGACAAAGAACAGTACTAAAGGGGCAAAAGAAGAGTGGCTACGGAAAGAATAGTGGATTTCTCACTCATCTTCTCTTGAAACAAAATTTTTCTCTTCATCAAGTGTTTGTTAATTGTAAAGGCACTGCTTTGTAATTTTTCAGTTGTACTAAATCTTCTGCTACAGAATGTATACAGCCTACAGGCTGGAGCAAGGGAACAAGACCATGGGGTCTCATGCATCTGAAGTGGAATACTAGCCATAATTTTTTCATTCTCTGTGATTAAGCAGTGTTTGAGTTTTAGCTTAGCTGACTTCGAAATGTCAAAAATAGCATCAAAGCTTTGGCCTGTTTCTAGTGTTCACAAATCTCACGCACTGAAAAATGGAAAAGAATTTACTTTCTTCCCCAGGGCTTTGCAGAGAAAGGATATTTCCAAAAACAATGCATACAGAATTAGAAAATCAGGCAACAGAACCTCCTTTTTAACCAAGCAGCTGCTGTTAAAACTGAAGACTGTGCACACAGTGTGCCATTAGTGCCATTGCCTGAGAAGTGCATGTTTAAGAGCAGCTTTACACTCCCCATGTACCCCCTACAAAAGAAAGCCCCATGCAGCCAATTCCTCTTATAGATCTGAGTCTGCATTTCTTGCTCTCCCACACTATGAGAACAAAACCTATTTATTTAAAGTTCAATTTACTCCTGCTGGCTAGTCCTTATTTCACAGGGCTGGATGATATCCAGTAAGTGGTTCAAGACACTTGAGATGCAAAAAACATCCTGTCCTGTTCAGAAAAAAGCCTGTGTGTTTGCCTGATTTGAAAATCCATTGACTATTGATGACTCAGGATCTTTAAGAACAGAAATCAATGCAATATGCCACTAGAAGGCTAATCATCCAGTCCAGCCTTCCCAAGATGTACAGCAGTTTGTTTTCTAGGCTCAGTTGTTCATGAGAGTTTGAAGATAAAAATCACATTACTTTCACTAACGTCCTCTCTGCTTGCATTGATTCACTGGTTCTGACCCAATTTAAGTGGCTGCTGCCTTCAAGTGATTTATGTTTGGAACAACGCTATGTTTCATCTGAAAACATATAGTCACAGCTTCCAAGCTATATGAAGCATTCATCTCCAACTCCAGCACTCTGTGGAAATACTGGCTTCAATGCTAATTCAGGAATTTAAAGATATGAGTAAGAATTATCAGAATAGTACAATTTCCAAGGATGCTACTGTTAACCATATTCAATTATTTCAGAAATGTTCTGTTTAGACTGTTAGGTAGTCTCCTAAGGAGGTAGAGCAGCAGATATGTAAATAAGAGAAAATTGAAGAGCAGCAGATAAACAGGAAAATGAAACAGAATGGGGAACACAATATCTGGGAGCTCACAGCGGGTGAGGCAGTAGGTAGGACTGGAAAAGAGCCTCTGCGTCACTGAATTCAATTCCCTGCAATCACACTGTCATGACATCGACATTAGGATCAGATAGATCCTCAGAGTATCGGCTCCCCCAGCTAAATCTCATGCCACAAAGCAATCTCTGAGACCATGTAACAGTTGCAAGACCATTAGTGCAAAAGGCAAAAAGCCTCAAAAATTTCACCATGGCATCATTTTAAAGAGAACACAAGAGAGACACAGTACTGCCATTAGCGGAAACACCCCTGGAGAATTTCTAGCACATGGACCCATAGGAAACCAAAAGCTGCTCAGCCGCTGCCAATCTTAGATGAGGGAAAAATTTAACCCTGAAATAAACCAAAACTGACAATTAGTTTAGCCCTGGGAATGTGAGCAAGATATGGCAGCCAGCAACCTGAGAGATTTGTCCGACTGTGGTCCTGACCTAGCTCTTGTTGTGGCCAATCTTATTACATGTTAGAGAAAGCGGATCACAGACGAATAAGGAGCTCAAATTTTGTGGCATATACAAGATAGCACTTTCCCTCATTTGTCCTCTGCTTCCCTGCTCAAGGTCAGACCTGAGAGTTGCTTCTCCCAGAAGCCTAGTGAGAGACCAGGAGATTTGTGCATCAGCCCCCAAAAACCTGACTCAGTAACATGATCAATGCAATCACTACTGTGCTGTCCCTACACCCGACCCAGCCCAGAAGGAGCCTACCCTCTCCTCCGTACATGAACAGCCTTTGGCCTTCAGTGTGTAAAACTGAAATAAATAAACTTAATCTCTGTGTTTATACACCATTACACCCTGACAGTTGAGGACTCAAATCCATCCCAGTAGCCCATCCTGATACTCACCCAAAAGCCTGTCGGAAGACCATCCATCTCAAAGCATGGTCTCTCTTTTGTCTCTTTTCTCTCCTCTCCTACTGGCAGTATCTCTCCTCCAACGGATCTAGCTCTAACTCCAGTAAAATTCCAGCCAGATAACCTTCAACAGTAGCTAAAAGGCCAGAGTCCCTTTCCACTTCCCTATGTTTTAAAATACAGATATTTAAGGCTCAAAAACCCAAGCCCAGTCTAGGCTACTTTCTGTTTCTCTGACTGGTGGTGTTCAAACAAGGCCAGGAGAGATGAGGTTATTGGTTATAGGTACAGATAAAGAAAAATAGGATCAGTGCACAAACAATCTGTTTTTCCAACTGCACCTGCAGAGAAATGCCAGCCCTCTGCAATAGGGCCAGTATTTGCACTTGTAAGGAATAGCTCAAGCAAGTCTATCTTAGAATTATGTTGCAGACAGAACCAAAGTTGAAGTACTACTCATGTAACTGAACCACAAGCAAGGATAATGCTGTAGAAGAGGTTGATTTAATTATAAGGACTCTAGTTCATATTTTATCTTTAAAATATCAGTAATGTAAAGATATTATTTCATTTAACTTTGTTCAGTTTTGAACAATTTCACCATCCTATTTCCAAGTAACTTGCTTGTCATTAAATAAATGTACTTGGTCTCACTAGATTGTTTGCTTCACCAAATTCACCAAGCAAATTTACTGAGTAATGTTAATGTAGCCATAGGGGAGTCAGTACCCCGTTATCCCAGTGGGGAGCACCACAAAAAGCCAGCAGGAGTTTAATACCATTTGTGAGTCCAATAAATCCCATAGCCCCAGTTGGAGGTAGCCCAGTTCCACCAGTTCTGGGTTTTAAAGAGATGAGTGTGTTTGCTTTGGGCAAGGGGGAGCAAGCAGTAATTGACCTCAGATGGACAAAATAAAATGATGCCACATTTCCTCAAGGACTTTTGTGACTGACTCTCCCCAGACAATTACATCTACTCAGTAGGACCTCAGAAAGAATCTACATTGAAAAGTCTGCTAGATGTACTGCCTTGTCACTGAATGGAGATGAGAATCTTAGCAAAACAAGAGGAAAATAGGACTGAATAAGAAAAGAGTAAGTTGTAGACTGAAAGAGAAACTTTCCATCTTAATACACTCTGGAGGACTTGAATAAGTGCTTTCTAATTAGCTAGTATTTCACTTGGCATTTTTATGGCTGTCGCTGCACAAGTAGACCAATATACAGGGCTTTTTATTCAAGGGTCTACAGAGAAAAGCATCCAAACCTGCCAGCAACCATGTTTCAGAGGTTTAACCTCTCTAACCTTTATGGTTCAGTTAAAGTTCTTCCTTCACACGTGCCAAATACATCATTCTGCTAAGTGAACTGTAAGCTTGGCTTAGGCAATTACCTTCTGTATTTAACATGCCATTGCATTCCTTCTTATTTGTGGTTTCCTTTCATATGATTTGCTCATAAAACTTGCCTAAATACATAAAGACATGGTAACAGAAATGCTAAACCTAGCCATTGAGTTACAGAAAGCAGATGCAGCAAGAACGCACAGTGTTCATGACCAGAAGATCACTGTACATTGATGCACGAGTGCACCACACAGCATTTAACCCAAGCAGGTGTGCCTCACTACAGCTTGGCTTTCTGACCTGTGCTGTGCTGCACAGGGCCCTTTGCTGCAAGTTAAACTTGGGTGGTTGCTCGTACCGGAGGAGCCGGCAAGCAGCTCCCACTCGGCATCCGCAGTGACACCACCTGCGTGTCCCTGCCTTTATCTAAAACTGCAGCAACAAGTTCTCCTGTGAACATCCTTTCTGTCTGACAGCACAAACGATCAATGGAGTTTAAGAAAATCCTGAAAGAGCTGGAATTAACAAAAAGTAAAAGGTGGTGTAACTCCTGCATGGATGGGATCTGGAGGCCTGTCTGAAGTTGCACAACACAATATTACTAGCATCTGGAAGTACATAAGATTGATACTATCCTATCTTTCTCTATAACATGGATGCTAATAAATAGCAGTGCTTATCAGAGACTGAATGCTTTTCTTACTAGGATCTTAAAAATCCAGCAGCTCCAGGTGCAAAGCAGCAGCTAAGAAAGCAGTGTCCAAGTCTGTATTCCTCTTTTTCTAAAGAACTGGTGCCATTGCTCCCATAGTTTTTCTCTCAGAAGGTGGTTAGTGCTAATTAGACTGGAAAAGCTAATTTCTTGCTTGAAATTATTTTTCTTCATCAGCTGGGAGAACTATCCAGTTTCACTTTCATACTGATGCCAAGGGGCTTTTTGCTTTTGCCTTTTTGCCTAGTCCATGCTAGCATTCCTGAGCTGTTTCAGATTAATAATATCCTATATTCTAGCGAACATAGAGCCACCTATCTCTACAACTTCCCAGGGCTGAGAACATGCTATCGCAAAGTGACGACCGAAAGACGAACGTTTAATTCTGTGTCTTAATGGGAGAATCTTTGTAAACTATGTTTTTTGTTAGAACCGCATATATAGAGCGCTATGGGATAGAGAGAAGCCATCTTTTTATTCTCTTCATCTTTGGATCTTTTTTTTTTTTGCCATTTTTTCCTTACCCACACCCTACCCTTACCCAAACCTTTTGTATACTGGGCCTTCGTTCCCGGCTGGGGGAGGGACTGCCCTTCCCCCGTGGGTATTGCGGAAAAGCTTCCAAAATAAAGTTTTTGCTTTTTCCCTACCTTTATAAAAATCTGCCTCCAGCTTCTGTTTCGTCACTCAAAAGGGAAGCGGGGGGGGCGCAGAAAAAGGCAACACACTCCTGATTTTGATGGCTTTTGTTTGCCGAATACGGTTGATTGAGACTTTCAATACTACCCTAATAAGCTCTCTCTTTTTTTCCCTTTTCTTGAGGTTTAGTGTCACTTGATTCTAACAAAGAATTTTCAAGTCATCAACCTACATGTCATCGACCTCCTTGCCCCTCAGCCCAGCATGTTCCTGAGAGACCCTTGCTTAACCACCCACGTTCATGTTGGTTGCTCAAAAGCTTCTTTAACATTGACTAGCTACTAAGCAAATTAGTCAGCTGTATGTCTTACCCTCAGAGTGGACATTTTTCATCCTGTTTCTTTTCCTGTTCTTCACTGAACTGGAACACACTGACGTTAACATGTTTGTATCCGGCACTAATTAACAAGTACCATCCATCAGAGTTGCTAAACATAACCTTGGTTTTATCCTGTGGAGGGATGCAGTTATTTTGTTTCATGTAGGTGCCATGCCTTCCTTCCTGATTGTTCCTTCATTTTCCCCTTTAGTAGAGCATTATCTTTTTTATCATTTGCTTTCAGCCAGAGATTCCCTAAGGGAATCCCTCAGCTGTTTCCTCAGATGGCTCTCTTGTGTCTGTAAAGCACAACGGAGCGTGATGTACCAGCGCTGATTTGGAATCAGCTGAACAGAGCACAGCTCCCTTCCTTAAGGTGCTCACTCACTTAGCTCTGCTGAGAAACCACAAGCTTTAAATCCCAGGAAAATGGCACAGTGATGCCACTACCTTGTTTCCAACAGCTAAAGTGTGCATTGTGCACTTTTTTCCCTGAGACTCCTGCCCATTTTTTTGCTTGCCCATCCATTCTGAGCAACTGTGTATGAAAGCATGCTTTGAGTATTGTCACTATGCTAACTATTCTCAAACCTGTATATATGTATTGGACATCTCTTTCTCCAGACTGAAATCCTACTTTTTTCTGGTTTGTGTGGTGTGTTTTTTTCTCTGTATCTCTTCATGGACTGTCCACATTAAAAACTTACCCAAAGTGGAATATGCCCTTCTTCTCTTGCATGTCCTCATGATGAACAAACCTGAGTTATCTGACAAGAAAATTAAGAAAGTTCATTAACTTTGCTTCCACTGCTTATGTTCAAGCAAAGAGGAAATGAAAAAGCTTACAAAGTATAATTGTAGTGGTTTGACCTGGCTGAAAAGACTGATGGTATCTATCAAAGCCAAGCTATCACTCCCCTCCTCAGCTGCACAGGGGAGAGAAAATATAAGAAAAGGCTCATGAGTTGATATAAGGATGGGGAGAGATCACTCACTAATTACTTCACAGGCAAACATACTCCATTTAGGGATATCAGTTGAATTTATTATCAATCAAAACTACAGTACGATAATGAGAAGTAAAACAAATCTTAAAAACACCCTTTCCTCCACCTGTCCCTCCTTTCTGGGCTAAACGTTATTCACAGTTCCCTACCTCCTACCCCTCAGTGACACAAGGAGATGGGGAATGAAGGTTATGGTCAGTTCATCACATGTTTCTGCCACTGCTTGCTCCTCAGGGAGAGGAGTCTTTCCCCTGCTCCAGCATCCTCCGCTAACTTCTCCAATGATGGTCCTTCCCACGGGCTACAGTTCTTCACAAACTGCTCCAGCACGGGTCCTTTCCATGGGTGCAGTCCTTCAGGAACAGGCTTCTGCAGTGTGGGTCTCCCACAGGATCACAAGTCCTACCAGCAAACCTGCTCCAGTGTGAGTTCCTCTCCCTGTGGGTCTGCAGGTCCCTGCCAGGAGCCTGTTCCAGCACGGGTTTCCCAGAGGGTCACAATATTCTTTTGGGCATCCACCTGCTCTGGTGTGGGTCTCCTCCACGGACTGCAGGTGGGTCTCTGCTCTGCCATGGACCTTCATGGGCTGCAGGAGAACATCCTGCCTCACCACGGTCTTCACCACAGGCTACAGGGCAATCACTGCTCTGGTGCCTGGAGCACTTCCTCCCTCTCCTTCCTCACTGATGTTGGTGTCTGCAGAGACTTTTCTCTCACATATTCTCACTTCTCTGGTTGCAATTACTTCTGCACAATAACTTTTCTTTACTTCTTAAATGTGTAATCACAGAGGAATTACTTCCAGCTCTGATTGTTTTGGCCATGGTCAGCAGTGGGTCCATCTTGGAGCAGGCTGGCATGGGCCCTGTGGGACATGGGGGAAGCTTCTTGCAGCTTCTCACAGAAACCACCCCTGTAACCCCTCAGATCATAGTGCGCCCTGAGGGGAGGCAGGACGTGACTGAAGTCAGCTTCTCTGAGCCTCTGCACTCCCCTGCTACCAGAACTCTCCCACGTAAATGCAATACAATAACCAAACAAAACACACACAAACACACACCAAAAAAAAAAATCAAAAGAGAGCTTTGCTCATTGGTCACTCAATAAAAAAGAAATTATAATAGATGTATGATATCTAGATAAGATAAAAAGTAAACCTTAAGATGTGGAAGAAAATCAATGTAATCAAAATGAGCATGCTCAGAATCCATATGTAATTAATATACCATTATATGTACAGTGTAAATATTTTTCACTTAAATGAGAAGTTTCAACACTTCATTGCAAGAACTGGGCAAAATCCAAATTGCTTATTGACAAGCTGCTGAAACTGTGTACAAACAAGAGATGAAAGATTTTAGCTTGTCATTCATTATATATCCTGAAAACATATAAATGCATCATTCTCAAGTAAGCCCTATGCTGACTAAAGCAAAAAGTGGAATCTAGCTTCAATTTCCATAAAATAATTTTTAACAAGTGCCTAGAACTTTTATCTTTGGCTTTGGTTTAGTGCTTATACTGGTTCAGGAGGTCTCAGAAATTAAAGGTTGCTTCCTTGCAACAAGGAATAACTAGGGAAGCATAAATACTAACTTTTGTGGAGAGTGGGAAAGGAAGAGAAATGGATTTCCAGAAAGATCATTTGTTTTGTAAATTGAAACAAGGACTGAAAAATCTGAACAGACTTAGGACCTTGGCAGCTAAAATGAAACGTGTGTGTTGCTATATGTTTTGGGAAATAACCGGGCAGTTGAGGTTAAAACCCATTAATAGTTCTGGAAAAATTGGATGTATGAAACGGATATGAGACATATAAGCAGAGAGAGAAGCTGTGTGAACACAGGGCAGCTGCAGGGTCCAGCTGCTGGTGGTGAGGTCTCCACATGCGAGGGAATTGCTGGCTGACAGGATTAGGTTGCGGCTGCTGTCCTTTGACTGTACAACACCACGGGCAAGGAAAGGAAGTGCTCTTTGCATTGATGAGGCTACACCCTTTTATGATATCTAAATCTTGCAAAATCATGTAACTGCATGCAATAGCCAGTAATTTTCCTTAATCTTTGCTGTTAAAAAACAGGCTGCAGCTATCAAATATCCTCCAAGTTGATACTGAAGAACCTCTAGTAATAACTTGACAAAATAGTTTACTTCTTCCTTCTTTAAAGTATAGAACACAGGGATTTGGTCATGCTATTGCATAAATAAGTCTGGGTGACTGTGTACATACACACACAGACTTCTCTGTATTTTAATAGTGCTTTGGCTACTGTGGTAAGGATGAACCAATGACATGTGAGTGCATTAAAGATAACATCCTAATAAATTCTAGCCTTCCAGTCCTCCACTTTGTTGATTATGGTCTTCTAAATTGCACATTTGAGGTGAATTGCCTTAAAAGTACTGGAGTTTGGGAGACAGAGGAGTTAAAAATAGGGGGAAAAAAAGAGTAATGTTCCATTATAGCTACTATCTCAAGTCTTGGAGTAATTTTTTTTTTTTTGTAAAATGCTTCATTATAACTCAGAAGCAATTGTCTATCCAGGTTACAGTAAGTATGTTGATTGTCATTAACCATGCAATATGGAATTGTGTTTATTAATGAAGTGCAACCCTGTAAATAACACAGGCATAGCTCATGAATACTGTATACTTAATTGGGGTCTTGCTTTGAAATATTTCCCAGCTGACAGTGAAAGATGGACAACATTATCCTAGATATAACCCCACTGAAGTGATACACCACGAATATCTTACTCTTTCATGCATTTAAGGGAATTGGAAATAGTTTCCTGAAACTGATCTAAAGAATATGCATGACTTTCATGCTTTCAAACCTGTGTCATTGGTTCTTATAATGGCCTTGGACTCCAAATAACTTTCACTGTATGCTCTAAAGCATTTCCAGCCTGAGTACTGCTATTAAAACGCCGAGAATTTCTTAAAGAAACTAATTTGCTATTTTCCTTGTTAGATAGCTTAAGACATAAACACTTGTGTGCCCTGGTAAAGAAGAAAATTGGAAAAGCTAGCACCATCCTGCAGCACAGAGTTTAAATTAAACAATATATATGGATAGTGTGCCTCAGAGACCTCTATTAGCTCCTCAGTGGGGTCAGAAGAGTACAGATCTTGTTGAGTCACAGTAACAAGAAACCAAATGTATTTCCAACAAGTACGGCAATAAAAGCATCTTTTATTATTAGCCATCTACACATAATCTAAATTTCTATATATGACCAGTAGAGAGGTATTTTCTGCTAAGATCATAAAGTCATAGAATAATTCAAGCTAGAAGGTGACCTCACTGGAGGTCACCTAGTCCAGTTGCCTGCTCAAAGCAGGTATGGCTAGAACAGATTGTTCAGAATCCCATCAAGAGCTGAACATCTCCAACGAAGGAGAGTCTGTTATCTCTCAGGATCCCTTTTCCAGTGCCTGACCACCTTGACCCTCAGCCTCAGAGTCAAACTTTTCAAAGCCTCTGAGTCGCTGTGGCCTTTCTGTGTTACAGTGATTGTTTGAATGTCATCCTATACCCAGTGGTCTCTACAGAACCAGAGAAGTTCCCAGTGGTGCAGTGGGTGGAGTGGCTTGATCCTGCATCACCTGTCCCAGCAGTGCTCCAATGCTGGTGCAGCACTTTGAGGCTCCAGGGAACTGCTGTAGTGTAGGTTAAAGGCAGAGACTACTCCTGGGGAAGGCATGTGCAGAACCACCATTGTTCTCACATTGATGTTTTTGCTAACAAAATTAAGAATATAAAAATTAAGCCAGATATTTTTAGTGGAAATTTTTAAAAAGAAAACTTTCGAGAAAAACTTCACTTTGCAACCAAAGCATAAAAAATATCTGTATAAGTTTTGGAACTAGCTTAATATTTACATTTATGCAGTGCCTTAATGTCAAAATACAAACACAGGGTTTATAAATACAATACACAAAATATAAATATCTAAATACATGTAATATTTATATAGTACTTTTCATTCTCTAGACTTTCAGCTTGACTCTTTTGCCTTAGTACATATAAAAAAGTAAAACCTTAATAAAATGAACCAAACTCCTAACCAATAATTTCTGCTAAGGAGGTGAGTTCAGGGCACTCATTTCCATGTGGGCTTAATGAAAATCTCAATAGTTATCATGGCCCTTTCTTTTCTGGTATACATTTCACCAGAAACATGCAGACACCCTTATCATGTAGAGACAGAGAGCCTCTAGAAGGGCTTCTAGAGACTTCACTCCTTGGTGCCTACAGCAAGCCTGGTGACTCAAAAATTGCTTTTCAACAGCTGATAATAGCCAATCTTTGTATGGCTTCACATAGCAGCTCTTTTCCTCTTGAGCCTGACTGCTGAAAGAAAATTCACTGATTCTGAAGAATAACTCAGCTCCTAACACAAGGATTTAAGCATGGTTCTCTCTACTGGTTATTCCCGAGGCTGAATGATGTAGTGTCCCAGTCCCAAACCCTCTCTTCACATGAGAACCTGGGTTATGGCTAATATCTGGATAATGGGAGTGGTGCAAACACCTCATGCTTTCTCTGAATGTCAGGCAACTGCTTTCATGCCTCGAGATGGTTTGTTTCCAGCACAGATCTATCAGGCCACACCTCAGGGGGTGAAAATGGACTGTGGCAGGCCTCAATACCCTCACTGTTGAGCAGCAGCATGAACTCTAGTGGAAGCAGAGCACTGACCTGGGCATTTGGCTTGTTCCCTATTCAGCATGCACATGGAGCTCAGCAGCAAACTGAAGAGCGCTCTCCCAGCCTACCAGCATTCTCAGCCACAGTGAGTGTTGCTTGGCTTTTATCCACCAAGAAGGGTCTCTGGTTGATATTACATCAACTCTGGAAGGAGCAATAGCATTCTGCAGGTTATTGGCAAAAATAAGCTTGACAGTTCATCCCACCTGCCCTGCAGTCTTCACAGGGTGAAATTGAAACAAGTTCAGCAAGCCATTTTATTACTGGTCACTTGTTTAATTTCTTGGGGAAAAGTGGTAAAAATCCCCCATCCCTTGCTCCAAGTCCTGACATTTCTTCCTGGGTCCAAGCTTGTTTAAGAAACCAGCTACTTACTCCAGGGTAATCTGGTTCTCTAGAACCCTAGATACTGTTCTGACAGTTTTCCAGTAGGAGATAAACACTGATGAAGAAGAACTAAAGAAGTACCACAGTTTTAAACCGGCATAGCGGGGGTTTGAGTGTACAAGTTGCAATACTGACAGAAAGGAGCATAACCTTCTGCACTGGAATTTGCCATCTCCTGGTGACCACCTGCCAGGTGTATGCAGGACTTCCTACCTCATCTTACAATCTCTATTTCAGCCCTTTGCAGAAAAGAAAAAAAAAAAAGAAAAGAAAGAGAATGAGAGAGATTACAAGAACCACAAAATAAGGTCACGTTGAAGTATACCCTGGCAAAAACCCATCCTGAGAGACCTTCTCACACTCTCCCTGCTTCCACACTTGGCTTCAGGCAGACCCCTCTCCACTGTGTACCCCACATTGTCATGTTTCTGCCCAGGTGGTTTTATCCTGGGATCTCCCAGTGCAGCATCTCCCTAGGATACCTTCCCTTTCCTGCTGCTGGTGGCTCTTGTGGCCTCAGTAGGGAGCAGGTTACACAAGCTTCTTCTGAGAAGCACGAGCCTTTTTCATCCCAGTGTTCCTGCATTATCCTCTGCTTTTTGGCACAAGTGAACATCTGGTCCTTTTCTGTTAAGTAGTATTTTCCAGAAAATTAGAGTAATTTTCCTTGCACAGATGTAGTGGCCAAGGCGTTGGAAGGGACAGCTGAAATGTCACACAGAAACAGCCCCTGGTGAAAAGAAGTGCCTTCAGGCACTACATTTAAAGCTGCGTTTTAGTTGAGTGAGTTATCAGATTGTGTTTAACAGTGACAGTGATAGTTGTGGTAGACAGGAAGTTTTGGAGCAGATACTGTTGCAGCAGAACCATTTACATGTCATTACTGTGTGAATGAATACAAAGTCTAAATTAAGTTCTCCACCAATTAAAAGAGTGGATCAAGACTAAAAGCCATTACTATTAAGATCACTCTCTCCCAGGCTGTCTTTAAAAATGTTCCAGCAAGAGGCTCAAGATTCACCTCATGCAGTGTGACTACTATGTTAGCCACCCAATATTTCATTAATGACTTTTCCTTCTCTAGCCTCTTCCTCTTCCATAGAATCCTAGAATAATTTGGGTTGGAATAACCTTAAAAGTCATCTAGTCAAAGTTCCGTGCAATGATCAGGGACAGCTTTGTTAAATATAAATTAAATATCTCCACTCTTACTTATATTTATCACAGCTTGGCTCCTGGAAAGAAGAGGTCATCATGAGGCTCTTAAAAATGACAATCTGGCATTTTGTTTAATATTAATATAGTTATTTCTGTGAATTGTTTTCTGTGGGACTTCTGTGGTGCTAAAGAGTTCCTGTAGGTCAGATGCTCTACTTGTAACACAACCCATATGTATCACAAACAGAACCAAAATAATCCATTTATTCAGATCTAATCAATAATTAAGTATTTAGTAGCACAAAGTTAAAGTTGCCTAAATAGAATTTTGTACCTTTCCATAAAGATAAAGCAAGATTCAGACTCTCAGAAAATCAGGAAATCAAGAATTAAATGTGAATCTCTAAATCTGATAAGTCATTCAGACTCCTCTTTCAACATAGGAGGAACATATGGAACACTGGAAACATACAGAGGCCCCAGTTCTTTGTATAGTTACAGCAATAAATTAGCTTCCTTCAAACAGTGCAATGCTGTCATAAAACCACTATCATATTGGTTGGTTTGATTAATATCATTAATTTCAAGTAAATTTGCAATGGAACTATTCTTTATATCAAGTAGGTAAGCACCACTAAGTTTTGCTCTCTGTTGAACAAAAACTTGATTTCACCTGTTGGATTGCAAATGTGCCCAGTTGAGCCCCAGCTTGCGGGGACCAGCAAACCGGCTGTGAAGCTTCCTTCCCTCAAAGCCATAGGAGATCCTGCCAAGCTCACATTATCTCCCTGTGTAATTACAGCTTTTTAGTTCAGTGGGGTGTGATTAGCTCAAGCTGTAACTCATTTAGTGCACTATAATTACAGTGCACTCAGCTTCACAGTTGGTTCTGACCTAGAAAGGGTGTGTTCCTGGGGTTATTTTAACAATCTGTTGGCAGTGCTCATAGGCACTACCAAGCCTTGCAACGAAAACATCTGAAATTCGACAGGCACTTGACAGTCTTGTTAGAGGCTGCCAGTGTCAAATGTGTCTGGATATTTCTGAGTGTTCTGCATATTAGTCTCATTTGTGTGTCTTTACCTAATATTTCAAGACTATCTTTTCTTTAAGCAACAGATGCCCAGTGGGGGGAAAAAAAAGATTTATTTATTAACTGTGAGATTGTTAATTTGTTAATTTCTGAATACAATAATCAAAAATATAAATATGCAGTAAGTGCTGGAGCTATAAAAGGCAGTAAAAATTACAAGCTGCGCACAGGAAAAATCTCATTTTATGATGAGGAATTATATCTTAGCGCAATTAGGGCAGCAGATGCTTAATGCCTGCCTGAAAAAAAAATAAATAGAGTTTCCACTAAAAATTTTTTCCAACAATTTACCTTTATAGATGTGTATAAAAGAGTAGTGGTATAGCCACCTTCAAAAGATGGTCCTCCATTTTTTGCATGATTTTTTAAACATTTTATTTGAATTAATTTTGCTAGGTATCATTGCATCAATTTCACCACCCCCATGTAGAAAAGCTGCCAATTTATTTCTGTTATGTTGGTGGCCTGGTAACACAAAACCTTGCCTCCTAGTCACATCAAATAATCTCTCTTTTTTTCTATGTTAAAAAGAGTCTTCCTGAAAATCTCTCTCCTCTGTGTTGCTTTCACCAGGTGTTTCTGGACATATGAATGCTGATAAACTACTTCTGCAAGACCAGAGTTGCTTTTCACCTATTAAGAGGGAAGAATTCATCACACGAATTATAGAGTAAAGCCAAAATTTAATTGAATATTTCTTTGATCAGTAGGGAAGAAGTATTTTCCATTCAAAAAAGTCTGGAGGATGAGTTAATGTTTTTAAATCACACATAATTAAGTACAATGGTCTGCAATATAGTGAAGGTTTTGTAGTACCTTCTCTTGGTATTTTGTACCTTCAGGTGGCAGAAAGGGATGCAGAAAAGCAGCTCTGGTATAAACGTGACTGAGAACAGACTGTAGCATAATAGATAGGCTATACTATTGTTGCAGAAAACAAGCTTTTCAATTTGATTCTATGAAAAATGCCCCTGTGCTGCAAGGAGTTACGTTCCCATCAGGGAAGCATAGAGGAAGAGCTCAGAAGCATGTCTGCTTGCAAGGAAATGTGGCTGCCAAAGACATAACAGGCAGATTTTCCTCAGCAGCAAGTTAACTTCACTGTTTTGTGGGCAAGGCTGAGCTCTCTGAGTTGCTCTGAAGTTCCCCTCTCACTTACGCCTCGCTGATCCAGTCTTCTAACCCAAAGGCCTCTAAGGCACCCTGAGCCAAAGCATGAGGAAACATCCCTTCCCTCTGCATGATGAAGGTGTCCCAGCAGATTAGCAGAGCGCTGCTTGTGGCAGGTGATACCTGTGTGAACAATGGATTACAAGGCTCAGTCACTGTGCGCTCTTACACCGAGAAATTGAGAGAAAACTGTCAGTCAGGTCTGCTGAGGGAATCCGAAAGAGATGAAACCCAAGGACCTTCAAGAACTCCTTTTCCTTAGGCTCTGCACGCCCGTGTGTGTTGCACAGCCTCTGTGGCTAACAAACATAAACGATGCTGGTTAAAAGCAACAGGAAGATAAAGCAACCCTTCTAAAGTGACATAATTACAGATGGCGACTGTGGAAAAGGGATTCATTTACCATCCATTATAAACGCAGTGGCTACTCTACACATCGCAACGCTATTCTTATGTGTCCCAAAAAATGTGCAATTCTAACTAAAGCTTCTGCTGCTCTAGCCCAGGATAGGTGGGAATAGAGGAAGTTTTCCCAAACTCTCTTCTGGTTAAATGCACATTTTATTAAAAGCCCAAGTCTGCTACTCTTTGCCATGCTGAGAGATGTTGTGGGCAGTTAGGACAAAGGAAAATTAGGCAATGGAAATTTTACAGGTTGACAGACTTGACTCAAAGTAAAAATATATTAGGCCCTTCTTTTTGTCCTCTCTGCATTTTTTCCCTGTCATTTTTCTAAGACATTATTTCACAAATTCAGTTTCTACAGACAGGACAGAAAACTGGTTCTAAAAGCAATTACTTCTTCATGAAATATTGCCCAGCTGATTTTATTACTAGAGGTTCTGCTAAAATAAATAAATAATTGTGCAGAGGGTACAAGATATGTGATGAGCTAGATACTAAAATGACAATGTGCACTGATACAGATGGATTCACCAATTAGGTGACATTTCAATGACTTTATTAACACTTAAAAAAAAATTGGTTTGTAGTGGTATTTTAACTGTTCCAGATATCAAGTTTTTTTTAAAAATCAATCTTGTGTATTAGAATTCCAAAGATGTACTCTTCACAGAAAACTAATTTAAATATGAGTTTTATCTTTGTACGAGTGGGTGCACTGGAGTCAGCAGAAGTTTTGCAAGAGTGAGATCGGCTTCTCAAATGTTTAGGACATTTCTTATGAAGTGGTTTCTGCAATTCAGTTGCTGGGACACCAGAGTAGGATGCACGCAACTGGATTCAAGTCTCCATTTTGGTGTTCACATACAGAATCACAGAATCCTCAAGGTTGGAAAATACCTTTAATATCATCAAGTCCAACCATCAACCCAGCACTGCCACTGTAACCCCTAAACCACTAAATCACATCCCTCAGTGCTAGATCCAGATACCTCTTAAACACCTCCAGGGATGCTGACTCCAGCATCTCCCTGAGCAACTTGGCCCAGGCATTGGCCTGACCACCTAAACAGCAAAATTTTTTTCTATTATCTACCACAATACTGACAGCAAGGAAGATAAGAAAAGAAGATACTACAGTCTGCCTGTTAAAGCTGGACAAGCATACAGCAAAGAATATTTCCAAGGCAGGGAAACCAGAGAGCAAGAGGCAACATGAACCTGCATCCCAGTGAAGAGAGAATTTGATTTGATTTGGAACAAGAGTGGGAACCTATTTCCCACCCTGCCTTTCTCTCCTCACTAAGCTATATGCAAACTCTTCTTTGTCCCAAAAATGCCAAATTTCCTTCTATGCTGTGCCCCTCTAAAAGGCAGAGTGGGGAGGGAGGGCATCCAAAAGTCAGACTAGGTACCTAAGAGAAAAGGGAGTCCATCCTTGCATTCGGAGAGAGCTGAGTTCAGGAACATCCCCTGCAGAATGGTTTCTTCACGGCTGTGTTTCCCTCAGCCCAGCTTATCAGCAGACAGGCTTCTTTTCATCCCATTTCTGACTCCCCACAAAGAAAGAAGGGGTTGCTAAATTCCATGTATGGATTTGAGGATCTGGCTCCAGCAGTAAAGTTTTGTGGATCCAAATCAGTAAGAATTGTACCTCAAAGAAGACCTGCTGTTTAGTTACTGGGGTATCTGGGGCCATTTTCCTGCGCTTTGGTCATCTGCTGTACGTAACCCTGCATCAAGGCCCTCTAAGCATACAGCAGTTACTGGCAGCCACTCTCGCCCCCCTGAGAGCAGAGAGTCATCTCAGACCTGCCCGGACTGTTCTCTTTCCCACATTTCTTTTCCTTTATGTGAATATATACATACTGCACTTATGAGGAAGGTAAGAGCTTAGCACGTCTGCTCTCATGCTTATTCCTTTGTCACTCTTCTGGCTCCGGCTTCTTACCCTGCTTGAACTGACTGGAATAATGAGCAGTCTTATTCAACATTTTGGCTGTTCTCTGCCTTGTGTTTAGCTTCTTAATGAGTGGAAAGCACCAAATTGCTAGCATTAATTCACTCCAGCAGCTGGTCTGACTATCCCTACTTTCAACCAGTGCTACTTTACTGGTACCAATTACATTCTTCTAATTTTCTTTTCCTTGCCAGTGTCAGTGCTTCATTGCCTGACAGCTTCTTACAGTTCCCACTAATATATCCCTATCCAGCAGTTCTGACCCAAAGGTGCCCTTCTCTTTAGCAGAATTCAAATGTCTCCATTACATTACCCAAATCATTCTCTGGCTTCCTTCACTGTGTAATGTAGTTAGTCTCTTTCCCCATCACACAGAGGAGAGAGCGTGCCCCAAGGGACATGCTTCCCTTGGTCTGCTTTAGGGAAGTTCCTATGGCACAGTTCAGACACACAATTGCTGACTGCAGGGCTCAAAAAATTAAGTCCAAAGTACGATGAGACAACTGGAGGTAATAACCTCCCCTCTCCAAATTAAGGATCACAAATGCAAGGCAAAGAAATGAATGAAAAGTACAGGTCCGTTTGTCAGACTACAGTTTGAAGTGTCTTCTAATTTCACCTTCCCTCCTCCCTGCATCCCTGATCTCTCTGTGGAAACACAAAAAAAATCAGAAAGGGTTAAAAATTACTGAGTGAGCCAATTTTGTAGACCATAATTAATTCTTTCATTGATTTTCTGTACTTACACTACACTTTCTTGTGCATCTCAGTTTTAGACGTGTGTCTGTAGGTTGAAATGAACATACATTTCTCTTTATCTCTGTCAGGAGGGTAGCAGCTATCCATCAGTGTCACATTTGTTTATTGGTCTGGTTATTACCCACTCAAACTTGTGCCCTATGGAGGCATCCTTTTGAAAGATGTGGCCTTCCTTTACTGACTACTTCTTGAGGACTGTTGCTAATTTAGAAATAATTGTTCTTTTCAGGCATGCATGCTTCTTGCTTACTTATCTAAGGTATTGCCTTTTTTCTACTCCTTGGAAACCTGTGGAGGTACATAAGTAAATTTGCATATGCAGATTTGAAAAGAGACCAAGGGGACCCTCTCTGTTTAGAGAGCAGCATAACAACATCATCCAGTGGATTATGTAGATTTAAACTGGTTTCTGTGGTGTTAGGTCCATGGTAGGTGCTAATAATTGATGCAAAACATTTAGTGCCAAGTGAAAATATACAGTCATAATAAAAACCAAATGAATAAGCACGTTTTTTTAAACCCCCCCACCCAAGAAAAGAAAAGCATTTTCTCATGGTTCTACAATCTGAAATGAGATTTTTATTACAGGGTGATGGACTAGACAGGGAAGGCTAGAGTTATTAAATATATACAACTTCCTTTACTTGAGTAATTGGGTATTGGTTTCCAGTCAAGGAGAAAATATTAGTAGAAGATGCTGCAAAAGCATAACAAACCTGGAGAAGTACTTTTTTAAAATCTAGAAAGGTCATTCAGGGATCTGCTGAGAACACTACATTGCTCTTTATTGAACTGGATAACACACACAATTCTAGTCCCATCTGTACTGAACATCCAGAGATTAATACAGGATTGCAACATTATGGTTGTCATTGGAAAGCCTTTCCTCCAAAGATAAAAGAGCTTCAGAGCCATTAGTAAATGAGACCACATGGTATTCCACTGAAACAAGCTTTGTAAAGATGAAACACAGAAACAGCAGTGAAAAGGACGTGCAGAGTTTCTGCTGCTTTGAGAGGCGTGGTGGAGCTGTGTGTCCATTTGTGGTTTCCCACAGAGGCTTTTATCAAAACACAGTGGCTGCAGAAGAAGGTGCTGTACACAACAGGAACGTGAAAGTTCACTCCACTTTGGGCTGTATGGAGAGCTGTCCATCCCTGTTTTTCTCAATCCCGGGCAATGTTGTGCCTCTCAAATCCTGAAGGACTCATTTTTGGCCTAAGAGTTGGGCCTGGCACAAAGAACAAAATCTCACTCCTGATGCCCAGAAGCCAATTCAGATAGACAATCCTACACAAATATTAACCATGTAAACAGTATCTTTTGGCAAGTCAGTAGCAAAACTAGAAACAGAATCTTACTTTTCTTATGCTTTTCTTCTACATAGGCACAATTAATTTAGGTGTTCACTACAAAGAAAACATGTATTTGAGAATGCAAAGGCTTTCTTCAGTACGTCTCTGTCTCCAGTGGAGTCAATGGATGGGCAGCAAGGATGAAATTTCTCTTGATCTAACTCATGGTGCAAGACGGTACCTAATTAGATAGCTATTTGCTATGGAGTCCATTTTCACTTCTCTCTTTGTTCTTTTCCTTTTATTCTCTTCTTCCATTCCTGCAGTTAATCTTGTTCAGTCTTTCTGCAGGAGCTCTATAAAGGAAAAATAATGAAGCTACCAGTATCCTGTTAATTAAACTCCCTTTCTTTATTAATTGTGTCGGGAACACTCAGAAGTGAAAGGAGAATTTTGATGATTTTGTTGATGACTGAACATTACCAGTTCCTCTAAATTGTCAACAGTATAAAAGAAATCACAGGCATAACTGTCCTTTAACAATTAGTGTAGGAAGCTGGAGGACAAATTCTTCTAGAAAGAACAGTTGTATAAGATACATATGTGGTGAAGTCTTGTAGATGTGTAGGAAGTTGCTGTTTCTGGTTTTAAAGCTGGTCTGCAAAGCTTCATGACAGCTCTTGTCATCTTCATGTTTATTTTGTTTATCCATCATCAGTCTCATATTTTAAAATACTTTCCTATTCTCTTTTCTCTGCCCACTCAGTATCCAAATGTTTCAAGCAGTATCTTTGCAGGTCTATTTTATCACTACTCCCTCTTCTGTTTCTTGTCTACTCTACTTTCTGACTTCCATTACTAGCTAATTACTGTGAATCTTCTTTCCATTTTATTTGGAAATAGATTGTTGGTCTTTCATGCTGTCACAATGTGTCTTCTTTTCCTTAGGAGAAACCCATTATTCTTGCATCCCAGACTCTTTTCTCAAAACATATTAAACAGTCAAATCCCTTATACAGTTTTATGCAGGTTCCAGTGTTTGTTCTCTTCCAAAAACTCCCTTCTACAGTCTTCTTCCTGGGCACACCGCCCCTTTTCACCTCTCTGCTCCACCTCCCCATCACTCCTTGCTGTACTCTGTTCTTGTCCTGTTGCTACCAGGATTGATGCTGTAGAAAGAGCTCTGAAAATCCCCAACAGACCAGCTCATTGCTCTCAGCTGTTTTGTCAAGGGCCACAAAGTCTTCATCAGCCACAAGCAGCTGCTGCAGAGCTCTTACTCACTGTGTCTCAGCTTGGGCAAGAACTGTGCTTACTGCTGACCAGATTTCCTTGGAAAATGGGACCAAACTCTGACAAGTCTTTCTGGAGTTCACATTAACTGAGCTACCAGAGTGCTTTAAAACCTTTTCAAAAATGGTCTATTGTCAGGAAACAAGAAAATAGCAAATTTCTGACGTGAGACCATTCCCCTGCCAAATACCAACTTCCATCTCTAAAGCAGGAAGGCAACATAGAACTTGTTTTTATATGGAGAGGCACTCACTCATGCCAGGGAGCCAAGTGAGGCTGCCAGGATGGGGAACTTCTGTATGACCAGCAAGGTGGCAGCAGAAGACTCTCCATGCCTTCCTGGTGCTGATTGTTGCTCTTCCTAAATTCAGCGGAATGTAAGGGTTCCTTCCAGTGAAGTATCTCCTGTGAAAGACTGAAATGTTAGTGGTTAATGACTCAAAACCATCGGCCATTTGCGGGCCCTGCAGGGTGCTTTGCAGGGGCCGGGTTTGCACTCCCCGGCCCAGGAGGACAATCTGTTAACAAGAACCTGACTTAGTCTCCCGTTCAGGGGTGGCTTATAACACCTCCTAACCTGGATGTTCACACTACCCAAAAGAGGCTCTGAAGAGCACTGTGAAGGGCCAGATTATTACCCAACATGACAGTGAATCAAATTATGTTGGCAACATCCATTGCTGTATCACCACAGCACAAGATTCACAATACACTCCTACCAAACCACCTTCTGTTCTGCTCTCTTAATAGTTTTGCTCTGCTCTACTCTGTTCTTGGTTTTTCACCTTTTTGGCTTCTGAAACTGGGGATGGGTGTCTCCCTCTCCATTTATCCCTCTTTCCTTCCAATCATTAGACATAATCAGCCTCTCAGACTTGCTCATAAAGAATCTTTCTCCTTCACAGAGATATGGTTCCTAATGCCATCCCATCACTCCAACACAATCACATAATATCCCAATTTCTGCAGTCATTCACAGAGAAAGTAGCATTAGGAAATGACTGTTTGGCTGTTTATTGATGCACCATAGTACCTGGGGAGAAATAAGAATGAGCACTCCAATACTGCTTTCTGTGAGTCACCAGTAATTTCTCTACGAAACGTGGACATGTGACTCTAGCTGTGACAGGGAGGCATTGGAAAAGGAAGCACGGCGACATTCTCCACATTCCCCTGAAATGGCTGATACAGAACTTACAAGGTGAAGCACCAAGGAAAGGAGAGCCTGTATGGAAACCATCAACTACCAAAGCGCACGCACAGCGGAAAGATTAATAAATTCTAAGGCTGTTTCCCAAGCCTGAGGCACAATCACTAAATCAATAAATATTATTTCTTTTTTTGGGTATTATTCCCAAGTCACTCCCACTACCAGCTCTGAGAGCTTCTTCCCATCTCCAATATTATCCCATCCCCCAAAGCCTAAGAAAATATCTGCCTCCATTCTCCACTCCCCCTGCACCATGCAGAGAGGTAAACTGTGCTTGTGGCTTCAGCTCTGGGCAACTGAGGGGACAACTGGCCATCTTGCAGATAGTTATGCCCAGAAGACATGTCAAATTCACCTTCACCCTTCCTCCTTCTCCTCATTCCCAGGTCACAGAGCAGTAAATTGCTTTTGAATTTCTGGCTCAGCTGGTCTGACCAGCAAGTACACCAAAATGGAATCAAGGATCTGCTCTCTGCCCAGCTAGCCATGGTGAGGGGAATCATCTTAACAGCTCTGAACATTCAGGTGTCGGGTCCCGGTAGCATCCTTAAGGCTGAAGGTGAGCTTCTCAATTCCCCGGACTAATACATGGCTTTGACCACAGTCTAATTCTGAGTCTAACCCTAGTCTGCAGGGCTCTGGAGCTGTTAATTCCTGCTGCTTGCCTGCCAGCTCCCAGCAGCACCAGCACACAACACCAGGCTCCAAATGTTGCTCATGCTGTCAGGAAAGCAGCAAAATCTTTTGGGGCATATTAGAACTGCTGATAGGTGAGAAGGCAACAGATGGAAAATAGGTTTAAAAGCTCTGGGGACATCCATGATGCTCCAGGGACTGCAGATGGCTGGGAATGAACACAGTAAAAGCCGCAGAAAAATTATTCAGGGTCTCTTACGGTACTAGAGCTGCAGGAGCGATTTGGCCACCTTGTAAACAATGCCCGTGACAGATGGTTGAATATCCATCTATTCAGAAGTTGCTAATAGAAGTATTATAGCAAACCTTGAATTCTGCTAATCCACTCATTCTAAACCTGCACAAAAGGTACATGGTAAGGTTCACTCAGAAACTGAAGCGATAAATAAAACCTACACATCTGGAGACATGAATTAGTATTTCCTCTACCCTTATTTAATGTGGCTCATTAGAAGAATAAGAAATATATGGGAGCTGATTTTTAAGTGACTTTCTCTCTGCTCCACTGACCTTGATTTTGAATAGAATGTATGAATTAATGCAGAACCACACTGCAGTCAGTCCTCTCCTATTACTTGCCTGAAGAGAGGGGAAAAGTTCCTGAATTCTTATCTATTTAAAATTCTGCTTGTATTGAGAGAGCACAGGCAGAAGCATTACCTTTCATTGCAGGGTTTCACAGCTGGGCTACAATCTGAGGAACAGAAGCTGGTAGCAGAGCAGGGAACAGCACTGTACCCATCAATTCTAATGGGTTCACTTAAAGAATAGGAACATCAAATAAGAAACATGCCAGAATTGGACTTTGAAAAAAATTTGACCACAAATTTCTGAAGTTGAAAACCATTCAATTTATTCATCATAAAAATCGGGCAATATAATAAAAAACAATTTTGGCACAAGTTACATAAGTACCTGATAACAAGTTGCTGTTCCCAGCAGAAGGAAACCCTTCCTACTTGGGCTACTCTAAAAAGTTTGTAAACACTCAAACAACAATTTCAACAACAAAACAAGAATGAATGGTTATCATTAGAAAACCTAAAATGCAGTACTTGCTAGAAGATGAGATCTCAGGAGTTATTTCAAGGTTTAGCTAAAAGGATCTATTTAGATACAGAGTTCATGCTTACAGACTTCCTAGTCATCATTCTAACTCTTCTCTTTGTATCAGAGCACTTTATAAAGACAAAGTCATCCAAAGAATATAACCTTATCTCTTGAGGACAGTGCATCCAATTTTCAGGTAGAAAGTTGAAAAACTGACTGATGAGTGACTTGCCAAAAGACGTACAGAGAATATCTGTATTGATGCTTGGAGTTTAAACCTTGCTGCCTTACCTAGCAGCTCCTCTACCACATAGTGGTGAATAAGGACATAAAAAACATGTGTAGCATAATACTATTTCCTCACATTATTTAAATAATTTACTAGAGTAAGCGACATAGCAAAGTATCATAAGAGCAGCCATATGATGTCATATCAAAGGTCTATATAGCCCAGAGTCCTACCTTCATCAGTGGCTGAAAATAGCTGTTAAGAGCTGTCACAGAATATCCTAGAATAGGCTTCCACTACCCTTCTACTCAGCAAATTTGCTTGTCTGACCTTCCTAAACTGCATGTCAAAGCTACGTGAAAAAACTCTGTGGGCTTTCATAAATATTATGGGCAAGCTATGACAATTCAGCTGTAGTGAAAATCTGAGCTACATGTTGCTAGCTGTCCTACCAGGTGACTTCCAAATCTCTTCCATCAGAAGATATTATCTACTTTGTTATCTATTGTTCCTAACTCCACCAGATTTTTCAGGGATCTGCAAGTCAAAAAAGGCTGGGTATTGCTTTAGAGAGTAGGTTTCGGGTGATTCAATTTGCTGCTGCCTGTTTATAGCTGAGAAAATTCTGCCATCTGCTGGAGAAAAGAAAATCTGCTCTGGTTCCTGCAGCTGTAACTACTCCCTGCATCTCATGTGCTCGTCTCATTGTTGTTTCAGTACTTTCTCCTTTTTTAAAGTTTAAGATAGCTTAATTATCCTGTGTGCACAAGGATTTGTCTAAGTGATTTGCGTGCATACACATGTTAACATCTCAGATGTTCACTCTGTTTTTTAATTCCCACTTCTGTTTCTCAGTGAGGCAAACATAGCCTCATGTCATTCTTATTAATTAGAAGATGCATGTGGGGGAAAAAAGCTTACTTCAGCATAGTTTATTACTTCTTGATTATAAGGTGACTTCATCTAGTAGGTTTCTGAAAAGCAAGCTCTTCATGCTGACTGGAACAGAATATCAGCTAATTACCTCGATAGTAGCACTCCAATCCAGTACAGCTCATTACTTATCACTTTGCAATTTCCTGCTAGCTTATTCCTAGGAAGCAAGACAAACAGTTCTACCTGTGCTTTTTCCTGGGAACAAAAATGGCTTTAGTCAGCTCTTTAAATCCTGGTCAGCATCGCAGGTGGACTGAGACACTTGAGGGAAGCACTCATGGCAGCAGATACTTTTTCATACTTTAGAGGCCATCTAAGGATTAAAACAAAGAGAAGCCCCTAAACTCCATGACCTTCTGTGAGGTTTGACCACCATTTTTTCTTAAAGCACACAGCAAATGCAGCGCTGCCCCGTGCACTACCTGTCCCTTGCAGGGAAAGGAATGCTGTGGATGACTTACATGGGCTGGCTGCTTCTGAGGAAGAAGATATTTCACTGAGAATCCATCTCTTTGGGTCCCTTTTCACAGCCAGCCTTTTTCAAGACCCCAAACCAGTACAGAACACATGCCCATTACATATTTAAAGCATGGTAACAGTTTCTCTGTGTCCATCCTGCCAGCCTGATTTCTGTTTCAACACAATTCAAGTTACCTGAAGGAAGAACACATTATGATGACACTCCTGTCCACGTTAGTGCATTCAATTCCAGACCTTGATTAAAGAAGACAGAAGGCTGGCTTATTTGCCATCCCTGCCATGTGGTGTTTATGTCCTAGATGAAACACAGGACACCAGCTCTTAGACGGAAGCACACATACATGCTTACAAGCTTGGTCTTGCATCCTGGCTCCTCTTGCAGGGCTCTGACGCGTGCATTGGCTGGAGTCAGAGCAACAGCTCTGGCTCTGTTCTGTGCTGCTTCTCCAGTAGCACCATGGTGACTCCTGCAGCAAGCCCAAGAGCAAAGGCACCAGGAATGCGTTCCTGGGTGTGTCTGCTGGGTTCACACGGAGCTTGGCTGTATCACAGACATTTATTGCAACTCTACCTACCCTTTTACCCACGTAAATACTACTGGTATTTCTCTTGCAGGTAGCCCCAGCTTTTGTGCTACCATGGAGCATAACAAAAACCAGCAGGAAGCCAGGCAGACAGAGAAGATTGTTCCTCTATTTTTCTTCTGTTTCACTACTTAAACCCAAAATGTAACCCCAATGTCCAACATATACCTATCTAGACTCCCAGTTTTAAATACTATTTAAAATTATACACAATCTAAGAGTACTCTTCCATAACTCTGCAAGTCACAGGTTTAAAAAATATTGTTTTATTCTTTCTACCAAGCATAAAGCAAGAAAACCAAAAGCTGTGTGACCCATATTCTGAATACAGTTATTCTGCTTTAGTCATCTGCAGTAACATCATCAAAAGAAGCAGAATGATTTATAGCCTACTGTATAGCTGTCTGCATTATGAAATAGGAAAATGAAAAAGCAGAACAGTACCTTTGATCTCATATATTGTTTCTCTCTTCAAGTACATAAATTAAAACAGTTGGTTTCACTCTGCATTCTGTGCACCTTAAACCTAGAATAATATACAGAATCGTGTAAAAGAACCTTTGTCTAACAATCCAAAATCCTTCCTTTAAAAACATAAAAATCCATTCAGCCCACCGCTTATTCCTTCCTGGACAGTTGCAGAAAAAAATGAAAGAAAAATATGTGTTCTGCAGTGTATCCAAAGTTGGAATAACCTGACTCTGGTAGATCATTGAGTTCTAGGGAATTTTCTGCATAGTGGAAGTCAAGCACGTGCTGACAGGGAATGAGGGCTCTGGGAGATTTTTTTACAAAGTTACAGCCTGGAGTGGTAGTTGGGAGATGTACCTCCACCAATTTCTATTCTGTGAATTTGCAGCAATCCAGCAGCTACCATAAAACTGCAGCCTGACTGAAATGTATTGGGCATTAGGCAAGATATTTTCCTTTTTATAAGATACTGCTGCTGATTATTTCTTTTCACTGTACAACTAGATAAGAATATGATGCTGGAATTTTTGGATGCTTTACATTCTAACAGGAATAGGTTCTTTGAGCTAAAGCCACGTACAGAGTTGAAAAATTTGCTAGAAAATAGTTTACACTAAAATAAGTCCCTTGGTGTGCTAAGGTATTCTGAACAAGAATGTTGTAGATTTTCTCAGGGAGTATCAGAAACATTGTAAATAATTTAAAATGCATATAAGCGAGGAGATGCAGGAAATGCAAGGAGATGCAGGAAAGATGTAAAATTAAAAACTGGAAGAATTAGAACATCTAATTCTTATGACATTTAAGTGAGGATAGAAAATCCACACTAGAATCTTGCTTGCGGACCTCTATAACTTCAGCTAAATTATGACTTAAATTGGTTTATCTGACGTAACACCCCTACACAGACACCCACACACATTTTATCAGTTATTTGTTTAGATAATCAGCTTGATAAAAATCAACATAACACAACTTAGGACTACCTACATATTGACCTGCACTGGCATAATGAAACAATTTCTAAAAATGTCATTGAATTCTGTATATGGATAAGACCTGAAATATCTCATTGGATAGTGCTCAAAATAGCAAAAAAATTCTTTTGAGGAATCCATTGATAATGCTTCCATCATTTTGGAAACCAAGGTTAGAGAATAATGCATTCTCTCTCATAGGCCTGTGAGTGAAATGACTAAGCACATCCTTGTTTTATAGCTGTTTGATCACTCTTGCTCCTTAGACACCTAGGAATCTCAACGCCACTCAGGTTTATGCCTCCAGGGCCACACATTCCTAAAAACTGGCGTTAGAAGAACATCATTGCTTGAGAAACGCAGTCAGAGCCAGGAAATGATCAAGAGAAGCGTGCCTTTGCTGACTTGTTTCAGTGCCTGGCCAGATGCAGTCCTCACCCAGGACAATTACTCTGCAGAAGGAGGACTCCTGCCTGAACAGAGCACAGAGAATGTACCTGCGCTGGGGATAAGCAGTGAGCAACAGTAAGTAGACAGAAATCAAAACAGGAATCGTTTTAGAGGTAACAGATGCTAGTAAGAACATTCAGACACCGAAAATGTTCACTCCATTTCCAAATCAAGTTAAGAAGGTCACCGTTGTGCAAAATTTGTAAATATTTTAAATTAGAATTAAAAAGCTGCACCCATCGGTAGAAATGAGAATTCTCACCTGAGCCCACCCCTACCAAATCAGCAGTTTAAAGTCCCACAGCCACTCAATTTAGTCTTGCCCCAGGTACAGAAGCCTTCCTCTCACCTACAAGTTCTTTTCCTCACTACCCTAAGGATTTCTGTTCACCCTATTCTTTTCCTGTAGCCATTCCTCTCTCAGACTGCATCTTCACATATTGCTCATTCTATTTAGCTGAGACAATTTTTAATACTCCCCTCATCTGGTGTCTTGTCCCCTCATTCACTTCCTCAAGTAAAAACTTCCTTGAACAAAACTCAACATGTAGCACAACTAAACCGCTTTTAATGTGATTTATTCTAGACACGATTGTAGAAATCCAAGCCAAAGCCCAAAATACTTAACAACCATCACAAAAATAGCTTCCTATTGCCAGCAACAGAGTAAGAAGCAGTTAATTCTTTTTTTCTGACTGTGTGTTATTTATAGTAAGCCGGCAAGCACAGGGGTGACTGCAAGTGACTCCAGGCCAAACAGAATGATGGTGAGATTTGCCAGGATATGAACCTGTCACCATTCTCTCTCACAGTAAAGCACGGAAAAACAGAGAATAAGGATTTCCTGCCTGATACCCCAGGCTTTTCAACAGCCCATTCTCTAACTCAACAAAAGTACAAAATTAAGCAGGCATTCCTTCCTGCAACAGAGTGCTACCAAAATCATTAGGCATGGGTTTTCCTGAGGGTTGAAAGTCTTGTGCTTTTTGGCAAAACCATAGCTGTTTGGGATGAGTTTCCCTGTCGCCTCCTAATGAGTTATAAAGCCCAAGATGCTGAAAGAAATAGCAGGCAGATGGTGCTAGTGATTTATGCATTGTCGGGCACAGAGGATAAGTGAGAGTGCTTAGAGGAGCCACCTGCAGTTTTATACACTGATCCTACAGTCCATTCATTATATTTGGGCTTGACACCAGCAAGGGGAGCCTTCAGTACACAAACAGCTGTGAACTATAGCACAAGCGTACTAAGATCAGTTGTAATGAAGATTTTGAGCTCCCTGGGAAGGATAGCTTACCTCAGTCTTTTCCTGAAGAAGGAAGCTCCTGTTGATGGTGCCCCAATGCATGACTCTGAGACATAATGGTCTTTTCAGGGTAAAGTCTTCCTCTGTTCGAGAAGCAGTCATAAATCCTGACATGCTTATTCTTTGTAACCTGGGTGAAATCCTTTGACTTTCTACTTCAATATTTCCATCTATGAAAAAAGAAGTTATTTTACTTAGCTCTTAGAGATATTGTGAGGACATCTCTATATTACTATATTGCTCTTAACTTGCAAATGCACTCTACAGTGAAATACAAAGCATATTGCTTTTGAAAGGCCAACAGCCCATGTTTTAGAACGTACAAAGCACGTGTTTCAAAACTGGTTTTCTTATGCACAGTATAGATGGGTCCAAATTGTAGTAATTCAGCCAAGACTCATGATGTACCAAAACATTTGACTTAGTTGTTTAGTCTTGGAGTTCAGGGTCAGGTCGCTCTGCTATGACCAGACACTCACCATGAAGGAGAAATCCCATGGCTTTCAGAAAAGGGTAAAATCCTGGCCCCGTGGAATTTAATCAGAAGTTTGACAGGACTCCTATTTTAGCACTTCAGGATGGAAAGTTTTGACAACATCTTTTTGTTCTCACTCAGCCCCTGGCTCGTGGATCTGGGTAAGCAAAGTTACATTCGGGACGTAAACCAGAAGGAGGACTGTTGTGATGTACCCCTATGGCTCTCCAAAGCTACAGGCTGGAAAACACTGAAACAAATGTGGAAATTTATTAGAGAGAGAATTTTTCCCATCATTCAGTACACAAAGAGAGGGCCCAGAGGTAAAGTATGTCTTCATTAATGCACACAAATCTTGAAAAATTCTGAGCAAGACAGACTGTATCACAACTAATGTCTGCAGCAGTACACGATTTGCAGAGATAGAGAAAAACAGGTATGAAAGAAGAACTTTCTCTGTTTTTCAAAAAATAAATAAAAATAATCTCAGCTACCACTTGATTACATTATTGTTCACAAGTGGTTGCTTTAATAGGGATGGAGTACCTGGAAGTATTTTGCCTTGTTTTTGGTTTTCACCACATGGAGCCATACCCTGCAGAAAGATTTAGTAAGAGGCAGTATGTACTCCATCGTCAATAGACTGATGGCTGCTTTTAGCAGACACAAAAGTTGTATCTGATGGAAGACAGGGGAGGGTATTTAAAGGCAAAAACATGCAATTGCACCTGCATTTGGGTTGGATTTAATCAGTAGTATTTTAGAATTTTTCAGTTTAAGATTGTTTAAAAGCAACATTTTCTTTTTAGAGTATTTTGCACGTATATGACTAGTGGTGTTAACAATTCATCCAACCAACATCCTGCTTAGCCATTTTTGCAGTACCAGAGAAAACCATGGATTTACCAGAAGGAAAAGGTGTTTAAGACATCTGTTACAGTTGGGGACATCATGGAAGATGCTGCTGAGGGCGTGCAGCCCTAGTGAGGACTGAAGGGAAGAAGTGAGAAGGGAAGAGCAGGAGAGAGGGGAGTGGCAGAGAGCAGTCATTACACAATCAACCACTACCAGCCCCTGGGATGACTGTGCATGACCTGCAGTGAAACCGGAGACTATGATGGAAGCAGGAGAGGTGTTTGGCCAAAGCAGAGCATGAGGAAGGAAAGGAGTTTCTTAAAGTTTTTAATTACGTTCTCTCTCTTTTCCACCCAATACCTGAATCAGTGATCAGTAGCTGGTGCTAACTAGTAAATAACGTAAAAGTTTCCTGAATTGAGAGTGTTTCACCTGTAAGAGGGCAGAGAGAAAAAACTCCCAAACCCAATTATCCCCTCTCCTTGCAATGCCAGGAAACTCAAAACTGCCTCCCCGTATGTTTTTTTATCATTCCTAGCAATGGGCTGGTTTCTCAGAAGTTCACAGTCTGGATGCCTATCTGCAGTTACTCTCCCCACCTCCCACTCGTGCAGCAGTGCCTTTTACTGTCCCACTGTCTCACATGATCTCTCTTTTTATCTCATTTGCTTTCAGGTCTCACATCCACATTTTTTCTCCTGTTCCTATTCATATGCATCCCTCTGCTGTTTGTTTTTTCTGTTCTAGACTTCACAGTTGTATCATTTGTATGAAGTACAGCAGTTCAGAACACATTCTCCCAACAAACTGCTTTTCCGAGGGGTGCTGGGGAAGGAGCAGGTGTTTTAGTGGTACTCATAGTTACACTATAACGATCACTCGATGGACTTAACAGAACCCTACCCATGAAGGAGGGAATTCAGAATCACTACAATTTATTAGAAGTAATCATCTAGGTTCAGATTCAGCCATTTTTAGTTATGGGAAGAATTATTTAATGGACCTATTTGCTAAGTTAAAACTTTCATGAAAAAAAATCAGACCCTGAAAGTCTCTTCTTCAGCTTTCAGGATGCAATAAGCCTGAATCTACACCCATTCCCACTGGTGAAACTCACTTGGAAGAGGTAGGTTCATTTCTGTAGTACAGAAGTACCACAGTGCAGAATCAGGTCAGAAACACACACTGGAGAATAATGCAATAAAGTGTCCAACTGAACGGTTTTTTCAGTCATATGTGTTCATGGTTATTGAAGATAACTTAAACTATGCAAAAGCTTTCCTTCAGCAAATAAATGCTGTGCACTGTCTGGACTTAATGAAGTTGTCTTTACACAGGCAAAAATAGAGGAAAAAGCAGCATAACTATCACTACCAGAGAATTTTCACATTTATTTCAATACAGTACATGGAATTAAGAATACTATTATATTACCTTTAACCCTTTTCTAAAACCCACAGGAGGCACTGTGAACTTTTCTGGTTTTCAAACCAGAAAATTAAAATTAAGTGTAGCTTATATTCCCACTTTACAGATGCTGTATTTAGACTGTATCTTTGTACTTACTAAGGTATTACTAAATTTAAAACATATCACATTGAGTTCTTCCTATTCAGAAAGTTCCCCAGGTAGAGAAAAAGAGGGTAATTCCACATGATTTGTTCTGATTTATTAATGCCAGCTGTTGCTCATTACCATGCTATCTTCTAGTGCTTACACACAGATAACTTATCCTGGGCTATTTCTAGGAAGGGGGAAAGGGTATTTTCCTTGGTTTCTTTCCCTTTCATTATTTCAAAGGTGGCCACTGTGATTTCCATTTCACAGGCCTCTAGACTTTTTCTCATCCTTGATAATGTATATTCTCTTCTGCAAATAAATAAAAGGCTTAGGACTCAGGCTGTTGCTCATGGACAAGTTTCACGACAACTGCACTCACACAAATAAAACCTAAAAGGAAAAGACAGCTCAGATATTCCATGAGACAGAAATGCAGAGCCATCTAGGCAACTTCCAACTATATTGGCAGACAGCAAGGTTAAAAGCAGAGAGGACTGACAAGAAGATTCCTGTAGCTGAGGCAGTGGTGAGCATACACATCATATTTCATTTGTGATGTTTATAGCTATAAACATTGCTCTCAGCATATCAAGGTCAGCCTGTCAAGGACCAGATGTGAGACATTGGCCTTTAACATATTAAGAAGGTAACAAAAACATGACGAAGAATGCAAAATAGACTTGGATGACATGGAAAGGACCTAAAACCACATGGGATGTGTTACTTTTACTTAGTTTTCTCTTCATCAGGCTTTCTTATGACATAAACAAAGTGTCAGATAACACAGGAGCTATGTGGTACAAGAGCTGAAATAGGGAAAATTGCCTGAGTTGCCTTTCCCTGAATAGAAAACGTTTCATAAGCTTCTGACAGGCTGGAGACCATGTAATCACAACACACATTTGCAGAGGTGGATGGAGTCTTGATTCAATTGCCCTACTGCTAAAAAAAAATCCAAACAAGACTCTGAGAGATGTCTGTGCTTTACACTGAATTAATGAATGCTTGTCTGTGAGAGGAAATCAAATGTGGCAGTAGACTTTCTTTGACAAAATCCCCCAAGGACTGACTATATAACCACCCTGAACAGTGAATACATAAGTTTTGTTTTCAGTAATGATGTGCTAAAGACCAAGCATTTACAAGCTAAGTGAACTTAGCTATCTGCCAAGAAGATGAAGGAACTGAGACATGATTAACACTGCTTAAGGTCAAGATGAGGCCTGGAAATAGAATATGCTTCGTGGATTATGCGTTAAGGACATACAATATAAAGACATAAAACCTACATACATTAAGGGTATGAATCAAGCTGGCAGTCAAGGGTCAGGAGGGAGGATTACAGTAACACAGCATCTGCTAAGGACTAATTGTTGCCCTACTGCTAAGTAAAGCATCAATCTCAACAGCAAGTCACAAAGGGACTGTATTTGTAGCTGTCATGGTCCAGTTGCACGGGCTCACTTAGCAAGCAACCCAAAATAGGTCTGAGAAAAGGGAGGGCCTGGACTCACTCTGAATTAAATGAACTTCCTTTTTCCAAATTTCGTCTATAGAATGGTATTGCATCCAATATAGAAGAGAGTTATTGAAGAAAAGTAAGGATGAAAGAATCATCCCAGGGAACAAAAAGACTCACAAAAGGAGACTGAGAGACTTGATAGAATGCCTATTATGGAGGGACCAGAAGATATTGCCACTTGGCAAAGGACCAGACAGATGCCTCACCGCTATGGAGGTTCCTTCCTCCCCCCACAAGTAGGCTCTATCCTTTTGAAAGACAGGCTTATGACTGAGTATATTTTCTTCTATTCCATACACTGAGGAAAGGACAACATGTCAGCAAGAAATTCTGGAAAAGAAGGTTCAACGTGGAGCATCCTGATCTTAATGTGTGCATGTCTTCCTTCCTGCCTGAAAAATTGGCATGTGGTAAAGGAATGGTGCCAGTGGGTTAGGCCCAGCCAGCATCTTGACCCCATGCAGCTGCTCACTTACACAGCCCACACCCCCCTCTGTGGGATGGGGAGAGAGTCCAAAAGGTGGCATTGAGAAACCTTGTGGGTTGAGATAAAGTTTAATAGGGAAAACAAAAGCCATGCATGGAAGCAAAGCAAAATAAGGAATTCATTCACTATTTCCCACCAGCAGGCAGAAAGAACTGACACTCTGAACGACACAAATGTTTTACATCCTTCATGTACGTGTACCTTCATGTACGTGTACCATCTAGTGCAAGAGTGGATGCACTGTTGCTTTCTGCTTCTTCACAAAACCAAAACTAATACAAAGAGTTCTGAGAAAACTGGCTACAAAGATGTGCAAGCTAAGTGGCAGGTGAAAGAGGTGCATTAAGTCTCCTTGCTGGAAGAACTACCTCTCAACAGGATTATTGGATTAAAATCCTACTGATACAGCTAAATATAATCCTATCAAGATCAGTCAGCTGTACATGAGAAATGTGAAGTTCTCTACGTGAAAATTGGAGGATAAAAACAGACACAGGGGGGAAGGAGCTTCTCCAAGATGGAAGAGGAGCTGATACAGCAGATATTTAAAGAGGACTTGTCAGACAAGAGCACACTGAAAACTGCAGAAATGACAAACCAGATCAGGGCTAAGAATACTTGAACTGGTGATGCAAAAGAATAAAAATATGCGGGTACTTGAAAAATGCCTGAGTTGAATTAAAAATCCTGTAACATCATGTCCTAAATAACTAAATATAATGCAGAAGATCAGGACTGACATATCTCATAGAGACAAGCTTAGATCTAAAGGAGGGAGGAACATTCTGCAGTGCCAGTGTCTGACAGAATGAGTAGTTCTGCATCTTATAAAATAAAAATGTGATCTAACAGTGGAAAACTAAGTTTGATTTCTTTTATGTTAGTTCTGTGAATGACTGGGGTAGATGATGGATTACTGCAGCAAAACTAATTTCCTAAGGATAGCATTCATAACTGTGAAGAAACTGAAGACAGTGAGAATTACTGTACTGTAAATAAGAAACACTTCAGGTACCTGCCATAGAGCTTTTAGAAAGTGGAAATATTGTCATCTAATTTTTAATTAGCAGAAACATGCTGACTTCAAATTAGAGACTCAAATCATTAGTAATGTCAGTAGTTTTAAAGCTTCAAAACATTTCTTCTAAAATAACTGTGCATTACCAAACTCCGTGATAAAAAAGCTATTACTAAACATGGTTTTCTACCATGTACAATGTACCTACCACCCAATAATAATCCTTTCTAATTTTAATTAAAATTCTAATTTCACTGATGTCAGAAAGCAGATGACTTCTCCAGAACATGGAGCTATGCAGTGAGGCCACAAGGGTTCAATGGCTGCAGAGCTGATGCCTCTATCAGCAGTGCTAAGGCTCTCCTGCAGAGGAGGGACCCAAAAATGCGTTTCTTTCCATCAGAACAGGCTAAAACCACTTTAGGTGAGCATTTACCTAAGAAGTTTATTGCTTCTCTGCCTAACCTTTTTTTACACCAAGTTTTGTTAATTAGAATGAAGGTCTCAATTTTAACTTTTACTAAAAATGACTTTTTTTTAAGTGGAGAAAAAAGGCCTCCCTTCTCTTTGACGGATGTTGGAAGCCAAAACTTCCAGGAAGTGCAAGGAAAGGACAGCTTCCCTGAAAACACAAAACTGCTTATCTTTCCTCTTAATGTTTTTAATACAATATTTCTAGTTTTTTTTCTGAATTTACTATTTTTTCGCTTAGTTGTCACAGCTCTCTGTGCCTGTAGATGTAGCATAAAACTACAGTCCACTTCAGAGAAACCAAAAAATAAAGGGAGTATGTGCAAAAGTCTCCCTCACCACAACTGCAGAATTCTCACTTTACTTCAGACTGTGCCATTGCTTTTAGTCTTTCTCTGTTTTCCTTTACCAGTAAAGGCCCATGTGGTGTGTGTTAACACTAGATAATAAGACAACACCCAGCAGGATTACAATGAATAATCCTCTAGTGACTCCAAGTATGTTATCTGAGAATACTGCAAGTTTTCTTATCTTCTTTCTGAACAGAGCTTGTCTGTGTTCCTATAGCATCTACCAGCCCTAATCATGTGCATATCATAATCAAAGATATGCACAACCACAAACCAAAACACTCTGCCTTTTTGTTGTTCACCTTCAACTCTAAAGTACTTTATCTTGTTTTCTGAGAACAGATGAACTTGGGAACAAACCCTGAGATGGCGGCACTGTCAGAAACTCCCACGCTCCAGGTGGAAGTTGTTCTTGCCTGTGACTGAGCCTCAAGTCTAGCACACAGCTCTTCTATATTTCACCCCTCCTTTCGCAAGAGTTGAGTCAGGAAGGAGCAGACGTAGGTAGCTGAGGTGAAAGGCTCGCTTCAAAATATTGCAATATATCAAAATATACTGCAACTCTAAGCAGCCTCATCTGCAGCTTCTACTTACACCCACAGGCCCAAGCGTTCTATTGAAGCAGAGCCCTGGGCCTTCAGTCCTTACGTGAGCTGTGATAGAAGAGTACTAAGTCTGTGCCATAGTAATGCTTGCTCCAAGCCTCAACCTGTGGACTGACTTCCTGGCTTGATATCAGCCTGGTCTCATTGCCTTGATAGCTGCTGGACCTCATCCCAACTACAGCTGAGTGATTTTGTTCCTGGCTTCACTTTGGATCTTTCTCTTCATTTCGATACTGCCTTATGACCTGGACTTTCAGTGATTGTGACTGTCTCTAGATCTGTCTGGCTTAACTGATGTGAGAGTGGGTCCTGGATGGTGAGGCACCTGCCCTGACAGGTAAGTTACCAATTTTGGCTCCCCACTCACCTTCCCCTTAGGGAACAGTCCTGTTCTTGCCATTCCCTGACAACCTCAAACGTCAGGTCCCCTTTCAGGTTACTTGAATCCCTGCTATTTTAAACAGGTTGGAAATATGCCCTAATTAAAAGCCTATGTCAAAGATGGAACAGAGCTTCCCTACTTTCATGCAGCAGTTTTCACATTCTTTTTCTGACTTTCATATTAACAGGCTTGGTAGTTGTGGCGTTCCTACAGGAAAAAAATAGAAAATTCTTTTTTTCTGCTAACTGTGGGCCTCCTGTTGGTTTGTACCTGGTCTCAGATGTGTACAACACAGGCAAATGCTTTCCATGGTCCAGAGCATCTAGCTCTGAGATTCCCAACATAAGAAGGATCTGGACCTGCTGAAACAAGTCCAGAGGAAGGCCATGAAGAGGATCAGAGGGATGGAGCACATCTCTTATGAGGCTGGGAGAGGTGGGGCTCTCCAGCATGGAGAAGACAAGGCTCCATTGAGACCTTATGGCACCTTCCAGTACCTAAAGGGGACCTGCAAGAAAGCTGGGGAAGGACTTTTTACAAGGGCATGTTGTGACAGGTTAAGGGGGAATGGATTCAAACCAAAGAGGGCAGAATCAGATATAAAGAATAAATTTCTTATAATGAAGGGTGGTAAAACACTGGAACAGGTTGTGCAGTTAAGTGGCTGCTGTCTCATTCCTGGAAATATTCAAGGCCAGGTTGGATGGGGCTCTGAGCAACCTGGTCTGGGTGGAGGTATCCCTGCACTTTGAAGGGTCTTTGGGCTTTATGACTTTTAAAGGTCCCTTCCAACCCAAACCATTCTATGATTCGATGCATCTGTGGTGACAGTTAAGTATTTTTTCCACCTGACAGTCTTAAGGAGTGAGGTGTAAACTCCCACTACTCAGCAGTTCCCTGTGTCCTCAAATCTGAAAACATGATACTAAAAACATGATACATCTCTGTAAGAGATCCTTTAATGCAAAACATCTGAGACATAATTCAGCTTTGTGCAACCCATGAAAACATAAGCATGTCTATGATTTAGTGTAAGCCATGTGAGCAGAGGCCAGAGCTTCTCCATAAACTCTTGCTACTTCGGTGTGCCGCCAGCCTTCCCCTTCTATCACAGCGAAGAATACAAGAACTCTATAAAGCTAGGACCACACCCCCAAGGAGTAAGTAACAAGAGTTTACCAGTGACCTCCAGGAGCAGCAAAAAGTATAGTGGGGATTCACCTGGCACACTCACTCAGTGAACCAATTACCAGCTGTACACAACAGCCTGGTATCACATATTTTGTATATCTGAAACTGGGACTTCTCCATGGGTGTTCAGCATGACTTGAAGAACTCGTGTTTTATGAAGCTCTCAAAGTGTGAAAGTGTGAAATATGGTGTCCTTGAAAATAGCTTTTAAAGCATTGCTCTGTCACAAGGCAAGACATAAATGAGTTATGCATTGCACACATGTGCGGGACTGTTTCCCAAAGCTAGACTCAGTCTATTACCTAGACCACAACCACCCTTTTGAATTAAAATTCTACAGTAAGAAAGCCCACGTGAGTAACGCTTGTCAGAGTGAATTATCTCATTCTAGAGCCCTCCTTTGGGGAGAAGTATTGTTTAATTATAAAAAACTTTGTACAAAGACATTTCATATCTAATCATGAAAACAAAATTGTTCTCTATATTATTGAACATTTTATACCTCATTGCTGAGAAGACAAAGCAATCTTCCACAGCTAGGAATATATACATATCTTTCTACAGAAGTATTAAAAAGTACTGAGGAAAGAACACTCAGCCTTTTAATTAACTCTAATTTCAAGGAACTGAATGAAAAAATTGTGAGTGGAACACCAGCCCAAGATAATGGATTCCTAGTGACACTGCTACATAATTGAGGTATAGCAGATGATTTTCTAAAAATTAGACAGAGCAGAAAGACTTATTTTTGGAGTCAGAAACATTAATCCGTTGTCAACTTTTCTGCGTCATTAGTTAACGGGTCAGTGTTGAACGTGCCAGATATCTTCAGAATGTACTGACAGTACTTTGCCTTGAAACAACTGAACAGAAGATGCTCGGCATTTCCAGATTATGCAGCATTTCACAACCCTTTTTGGTGCTGTCAACTGGCAGGCGATGACAACCTGAGGTACACACTGATGTTACTTGAAATACAGTAACATAGGTAAGTTGCTCATGGTGGTTCTTATTACCAGGGGTGTGTTTATAAGTGCTAGGACGAAGCTCAGGGGTAACCTTATTGCTCTCTAGACCTCCCTGAAAGAAGGTTGTAGTCAGGTGGGGGTCCGTCTCTTCTCCAGTCAACTAGCGAGGGAACATAGCCTTAAGCTGCCAGGGGAGGTTTAGGTTAGACGTTAGGAAGAATTTCTTCATAAAAAGGGTGATTAGACATGGGCGTCGACAGCTCAGGGAGGTTGTGGAGTTACCGTCCGTCCCTGGAGGTGTTTAAGGAAAGGCTGGACGTGGCACTTAGTGCCATGGTCTAGTTAACACGGTGAAGTGTTCGGTCATAGGCTGGACTCGATGACCTCAGAGGTCTTTCCCAACCTAACTGATTTGGTAACTTCGAGAAGTTATATTTTAAGATGGGGGGGAAAAAAAGAAAAAAAGCAATGCGGGGTTCCTGTTGCGATGTTCATCTGAGACCATGTCTCTCACCGCTTTTCGGACGTGCTTCAGACCGCATTTTATTTCCACTGTTACCCCCTTTCGGCTGCCTAAGTTATTCCGCAGCACCACGCTGGCCGACCGAAACAGCGCTGCTGGGCCACCTATGACCAGACTTTTCCCTGCACTCTGCGCAGCTCACGGTGCCAACCTGAGGGACTAGCGCCGCCGGGAAGCGGGGTGCTTTCTCTGGGACGCGCGGGGTCTCCCCGGCCGGGCGCTGAGGGGGCTCCGGCCGCCCCCCGCCCGTTCGCCCACGCGCAGCGCCCGCGGGGCGGGGCC
>WBMZ01000558.1:0-83065 GCA_013400975.1 Atrichornis clamosus | reverse complement strand
CCCCCCCCCAAAAAAAAAAAGTCCTGGTGCAAAATTGCAAAACTTTAGCGAGCCCTGGATGGCTTTTGTTTTGCCTCCTCCCCATTTGGGCCAAAAATGCAGGACAAGAACTGTTGACAAATAAGTGATGAAACTCTCCAAAAAAATGGAGGCAAAGAAAGACTCTGGAAGAAGATTGGTGTGTAGCTGGCTTCGGTCTCTTTCCTATTCGTGCCTTTTAATTGATTTTGCTTAATTGTTTGCAAAGGGAGAAATGCATGTGGGACGTAGGCAGCGGAGCGACTTAGTTTGCAAGAGCGCGGCTAAGGCAGCGGGGAAGGGGCGGAATGGAACCGAGGGACGGGCAGGGTGGGACGATCATGGATCTTTTTTTTTTCCTGTGGGTGCGGGTTTGTGCTGATCCACCGCGCGTGTCCGCGGGGCTGCGGGGCGGGTTCGCAGGGCGAGAGCAGCCAGGAGAGGGGCAGAGCCGCCGGCGGCAGCCGGTGCACCGGGCTCCCCCCGCTCCACCGGGGACCTACCTTGTGCGCGGCCGGTCCCCGCCGCCTCCAGCCCCGGCTCCGCGCCCGCCGCAGCTTCCCCGGAGCAGCGGCACCGGCCTCCGCCGGGCCTACCCCACATCCCCCCGCATTTAACTCGTTGCTGCCCCTCGGCCGCGGACCCCCGCGCTTTCGGCGCTGTCGAGCGTGCGGGGCGGCGGGGGGAGCGGGCGGGGGCTGCGCATCCATCGCGGCGTTACATAAAGCGATCTGGTTTTTAAATCGCCGCTTCCGGTGTGACTATGGAAACACTCGGATTATGTAAATACCGAAACCTGGATGCTGAGCATCAGATGCGATGATTCGCCCCCCTTCCCTTCCCTGGGGAATTAGCTCGTGCTCACGTGCAAAAATAATAATAATAAAAATGATCCAGTCGCTAACGAGCGTTGGCTGCCGTTCACGGTTTTTTACGGGATTGCAAAAGGCATCGGTGCTATAGCTTGTGAATTGTCGGCGAGTTACTTGTCCCCCCACTCGCCTTCCAGCGCCAGCCACTGCTCAGCAGTCCAAGTTTGAGTTTTCCTGAAGCCAAGCACCTGTTATTCCTGCCGAGTTCCGTGTCACGGGATGGAAAAGGTGCATGCAACTGTGGTGGAGCTTGTTTGGGTTCAGGTTTTGTACAGTTTGTGCCTTGCCATCTTAATTATTTCTCCCAGAATGTGTTTATGAAACCGTTCTGCACGATCAGTATGTTCTCCTCGATTTTTTCTTTTCCGGACAAGGTGTTTTATTTTGGTTTTTATGTGTTTTCTAGCGCTGCATCGGCCGAAGGCGGTACGATGAGAACGAGGACCTCTCGGACGTGGAGGAAATTGTCAGCATCAGGAGTTTCAATTTGGAAGAGAAATTAAAGAGTAAAATGTACCACGGGGATTTCGTGCATGCCATGGACGGCAAAGGTAAAACTGCCGGGCCGGGGGCTGTCCGGCCGCGCTCGCCGCCGCCTCCACGTGCGGCTCCGCGCCGGCTTCGGATTTCGCGCCCGCGCCCCTGCCCGGGGATCCGGTGACGCCGCTGGCCCAGGGGAGCCGGGGGGCGGCTTCTGGCGGGGCCCTGCAGCCCGTCCCGCCCCGGGGCCCTGCCCCGTCTCGTCCCCGCGCACCCAGAGAGCGGCTTTTGCCCGGCCGCGGTGCTGGGATGAGCGCGGTGATCCATGGCAGCGCCCAGCGCTCCCCCCGCAGTGCCCCGGTACCGTGACCCCAGCGCACCACCGGGATGTTCAGGAATTAGGTCCTGGCACGCCAAAGGCCGAAACCCCAGCCCCCACTTAGCCGGAGGTGATTCCTGCTCCCCCTCTGCCCTCTCTTGAATCCAGGACCCCTTTTGCGAAAGGGTGCGATTGATGAGCCTGTTCGCCAGGCTCGGAGACTTTAAAGTCAATAACTTCTTTGTGTGTCTATCATATATTAAATTACAGCGCTCCCCTCCCCAAAGTGACTTGCTCTGCTTAGGTGACTCGAATTCCGGAGCGGTAAGCAGAGCCAGACAGCCCAGCTCTGCTGCACGGCTGCCTGGCAGGAAGGGAAGCGGGAATCAAACAGGCCGGGGGGGGTTGCAGGTCACCTTTATTTACCGCTGTACTGTTGACACGGATCCCTAATCCCAGATGGCTATCACCAAAACTCGGCCTGACTGAGGATGCCTGTTTAAGGTGGCTTTCTCAGGAAAGAGAAGTTTTGCCTGTAATCCTCCTGAAATTGCTCTAACTGTGTGGAGCCACTAATCGAGTTTAGAAAATTTCCTTTTCTCCCCTAGGCTTAGTTTTGCATAAGCATTTTAAGCTCCTTTTAGAAAAGTTGATGTAGTGGAGAAATTAAATACCTATCTTACTTAGGAAGGTATTTGTTTAGGAGATAAGCTTAACCCTGACCCCTCTTCTTCCAAACCACACACAAACAACTATTTTTTAGCTGGAAAATGTAAATTAATTTTCCAGAAAATTATTGCATTCTACCCTTAGCTTCCAAACACTCCAGTGGTTGCCATTGCTCCATACTAAGGATAGTACAATCCACAGCTTTCCTGGCTTGGCAGCTCCAAAATCTTTGGGCAGCTCTCTCCTTCCTAGGGAACTTGAAAATAAATGAGTGTCTTTTGTTATTTTGTTGTGGTCTGTGTCGGCTTTGTTCAACCCCACAAGGGATTTAAATGCTTTGTTGGGGCATTAGGAAGAAAGGATCTGCCTTGCTATTTGCTCTGGTTTTATTTTTACTATTGGTTTATTTTTTTCTCTATAAATCCAAGTGTTGAATTGAATCTGGGCAAAACAATGACAGTAGTATGTAAGTATAAAAAAGTCAGTTTATATGAACACATGGAATTAGTTGAGTGATTTTTTCTTTTTTTTTTTTACTTCTCATGTCCTTGTTTTTATTTTTAATGATAACTCTTCTTGCAGCGGTGTGATTTTTGGCTTGAATGCAGTTTGCCATAGCTACTTGTTCTCTAGTTTGCAAGGCTATATAGCTTCCTCTGCTTCTTCCACCAATATTATTTCAGATGTTTGTTGACTTTCTGCCTTGGATCAGCGTCTGTAAAAAGTTGCTGTGGTTTATTTATTTGCTTACCTAAAACCAATAGCTTTAATGGGAATGCCTATGGGAAAGGATGACTTCTCTAGTACAGAAATATTTACTTGGTAACCTTAGTTAAATGGAGTATTCATTACACTTACTTTGAGACTAGTAGCAATAAAATTTCTGTAATTTTAATGTTTCTGTAAATGGATAATTACAGTGCTCTGATTTGGTAACTCTTAAGTAGGAACATTATATCCCTACTTGTCATAATTACTAACTGAGTACAGCAAAGAAAAAGTTGTAAAAATAGAGGGAAGTACATGTGCAGGCGTGGGAGCTTGGCCTCAGGGTCCCCTCTTACTTTCAGTGTGGGTTTTAGAGCAGAAAAACATCAGGAATACAAGCTCAGGCTGAGGTGCTCATGCTCTCCCAGGAAGCATGGACAGCTGGATGAATCTTGGAGTTAAACTGCTTGTGTGTACCTGAATATAATACAGGAATGTACACTGTGTTTGGCAGGGCAGTGCATTTTGTAGTGCTGAAGGGTCAAGCAATGCTTTCCATTTTAAGGCCGTGTATGGACACTTTATAAAAGTAATTTTTTCATGTCAAAAAGGTGGAATAGCAGAGCCACAGAAACAGCCTGTGGCTGCTGCAGGAATTCCTCTGCTCTCTGTGGCAGAAGGCTCCAAATAGAGTGTGGGTTTTTGTAGGCATGGCTCACCCAAATCTCTGCCTTGTAACTTCCTCTCTAATCCCCAAATCACTGCTATTGTGTCAGACAGTGCATAGAGAAATCCTCAGGAAAGGCCAGTCCTGTGTAATCCTCAGAGAGAAGCAACAAGGTGACGCTGGCCAGTGTTAACATGGCAAATTTCTGTTTAATTTTCACTTTGATTGTGTATTATACTGTGACTCCCCACACGACGATTCATTTTCACAGACTTCCTAAGTGCTAGGAGCTGTATAAAAGTTTGGACTATCAGCTCCTGCAGTTACATTTCTGATTAATTAAAAGAAAAGTTGCTCTGTTGAAAGTAACAGTAACCCCCACATAAAAAGAAAATGTGTTCACAGAATCAGGGCTTTCTGCTAGAATCAGATAATGCTCACAAGAAAACATGTATTTTTCTAAATAGAAATGTGTAACTCAAAATATCTGAACGTACACATACACTTTAAACTTCACATTTGCCCCAAAAGTACCAGACTGATTTGCAGTAATTTAGTCAGGATTATCTTTTAACTGTTAATTTGGTATTTCATTACAGCCTGGGTGTTTCAACACAGCCTTAATTGACAAACTGACTGGATTCTATTTTGTGTGCATCAGTGAACAGGAAAAATAGGGAGCAGCTGGGAGAGCATTGTCTGTCATTGGGTTTCCGGTTTGGACCTAAAATATGCATTCTCTTTCTATTTCTCTTTAGGTGATAGGGAGTTCTTTGGTGAGAAAAGGGAAATGGGGAGCATCTGAGAAAATGTAACATGAGGTGCCAACACCTTTGTAATCGCTTTTGGATGTTGTTCTTATTCATTTTCACAGATTTTACTTTTGAGTATGTGCAAAGAGAAGCTCTCAGAGTTCCCCTCATCTTCAGAAATAAGGATGGACTGGGAATTAAGTAAGTTACAACCAAATTTTGGTGATGAATAAATGCTTTTCGAAAATAACCATTATGCTTTCCACTAGTATCTGATATTTCTTCTGATGATCTCAAAATGGATTGCAATTAGCAAGACTGTCAGCACCCTTGAGAGGAGGAATGATTATCTTCCGCTTATAAACATGCAGATAATGAGGTCTATGAAAGTTAAGTGCATGCAGTGTGGTACTACACAGTCAAAAAGAAGTCAGCAAGGAAAGTCAGGAGTAAAATCCAAAGGTTTTTGCTCCCAATCCACGCTGTAATGACAGAACAAGCTCCCTTCAATTTTTGACTTCTCAATTCTTTCCTCTGTTGCAGGTGGAATTCTAATGATGCCTGTCATTTTCCATTATAACTGTGTGTCTTCAGAATGTTACAGCTTTGTAAATATTTAATAATGTCTGGTTAAATATGGGATTACTGGAGCCTTTTTGAGGTTGCATTTTGTTAATATCCAGTGATAAAGGATTTGGTGTTTTAATAAGAGATTCCTGCATCTTTGTTTGTGAAAGTGACAGTGTCTAAGAGAGAAATATTAAAAGCATTAACTTTATCAGCCATATAATCCATAGTTTAGAGGACTGTACCTTGATACTTTTTGAAATTAGGATCATGTAACTGACTATAGCTGAAAGACTGAAAATAATTTTTTGAAAGCATCATTTCTTTGCTCAGTTTCAGCTGGAACACCTCACAGTTTAGGCGACCAAGGAGTCCCAATTATTAATGAGAAAGAATCAAGCCACCCCAATATAATTTAAAGAGAGAAAGAGAAAAAACAGTGTTGGGAGTGTTTGGCAACCATGTATTCTTTTCCTATAAGAGCAAACAGGAGCTGCTGTGATGCGTCTGATGATGTAGTAAAATAGTTTCAGAATGTTGAACTCTGAACAAGAAGTGCTTAATAGGCTCTCTCTGTATGCATTGGTTTTAAACTGCTCCTCCTAAGGGGCAAGTGATAAAAGATTCAAGAATTTCTTCATGAAATTCTTCAATAACTTCAGTGCTTCCTAAGGCTGCCTGTACCAACAGTGGTGCCTCCAGACCTCCTGCTGCCTCAGTGCTGTGGCTGTTGCACAAGACCCTTCACAAGGACTCCATGATTCTTACTGTCCCTACCACTGGATGTGGTATCTGCTTCTTCTTGGTGCTCATTATTCAGGGTTCTGTAAAGAGACAGTTTCACAATAGACATTTCAACACTCAAATCTCAGCTCACACATCGTTGGCATCCCTGTTGTTCCTGTGCCCAAAATCTGGAGAGCTGCCACCTGGCACTGCCCTCCAATTTGGGTTAGCTCTCACTGGAAACTCTGGTGGGGTACTGCCTTTAGAGAAGGTCTTTGGCCTTTTTTGGTACAGGGGTTCAGAGATTCCTCAAGCAAACAGGATCATGTAAAGAGGAACCTGGATTTTTTGTCATGTGTTGGCTTGTTTTTCTTCAAGATAGGTAACCATGTCTCAAAGAGACCACTGAAAATCAGGTGCCTTTCTTTGTCAGCATTATCAAAGCAGTCAAATAGCAGTTTTGGAACATATGTTGGAAGTGAAGAAGCAGCAGGACTGGATGCTGCATGCCTTCATTTTCAGTTGGAGTTGTGCAGCTCTGGCAGTTGGGGTAATGCATTTCATAATTCTGAACTGGATTGTGAAAAGGTGGAAGAGGAGTAAACGCAAATCCACAGCAGGAGATTTGGAGTCACTTACCCAACACTTGTCACGCACTAACGCTTTGGACAGTGAGGAAAAACATGTTTCAGTTTGCTGTGATGAGCTTAAAATAGTCTCAGCAGCCAAGCTTGACCAGGCAGCTTTTCAGATCCCCACTGACTGCTGGTATCACTCTAATACTGTCCTGGCATCTTTCCTCCCTCGTAGGGTTGTTTCCCTTTCTCCCTTTTGTGAACCATCCACACATCATGTGCAATTTCTTTCTCTAGTTGGAATTCACCGTCAGAGAAGAGCTTGTTTTTCTTTTGAGGATATTTTTGCTGAATTACTGTGCTAACAAAAGAGCAAATTACCTGATAAGTGAGTTTTGGATGGTTCTTGCATGGAATCAGTTGAATTCTCCATTTCACAGTTAGTTGCGTGAATTGGTTTTATATTTCCATCCTCTGCTGAATCACTGAATACTGACTGCTCTGGGAGATTAAATACTAGAATTTGTAGATCACTAATCTCTTGCAGGACATTCAACATTCTCATTTTTTTAATATAAATGAGCTTGACTTACTAATTTGAAATGATATGGTAAAGGAACGCCCTTGTGCATAAATGTCAGAAGAGTGAGAGAAGGTTGGAAACACGGTTTATGTGTGTTTTAAATGACAGAAGTGAAATGCATGAACAAACTTTCCTATTTGGCACTCTGCAGGAGAACGTGATTTAATGTTATTTACATTTCCACTTCTTACGTGTATCTATCAAAAGTTGCTGGCATGCAATACATGAAGTTTGTGGATATGTAGAAACATAATGCTGTGTGCACCATATTCCAGCAAGATCAAAATAGGATTGACAGCTGCCTAACTGATCCAGAACGTGGAGAACCTTCAGTATGTGGGTCATTTCCAGCAGCACTGTCTCTTGTCCTGAGGAGGCTGTGTGCATCACGATATGGCACATTAGGTGATCCACATTTATGTAGGGTGACTTTTGAGACACAGTGGGCTACAAAATACATGATATAAGATGATTTTTTGACTTCTGACATTTTGAATAACTGCTGATACATGCCTCCACTTCTGCTTGTGCTAAACAGCCTGCATGTCTGTGCCTGGCAGAGGTACAGTACAGGGCTGAACAGTCTGGTTACTCTGCTTGGAGGTACTCCGAAATGGCAAGGAAGGACAGAAATGAGGAAAAATCCTTACAATGAAACTCTGAAAATTGCTTTCCTCTGTTCTTCTGACCATCACGAGCTGCTATTTTTATGTCTGAAAGCAGGAAAGCCCACCTGTGATCTCTTAGCAGCAGAGAAGTTATTTTTCTTGGAGGGCTGTTTGGCTGCTTCCAGGATTGTAACTTGGGGAGAGAATGCTCTTTGGAGAGATGTTATCTCTTATCTGAACAGCAGTCATCTTGCATTGTATTGTGGTTAATCAGATACCTATGCTGGCCAGAGCTCATCCCCATTAAGATTTGAATAGATTCTCTAGCAAATCTTTAAACATTTACTAAAATGCACCTAGTGCACACTTAGGTGTTTGCATTTCACTTCTGTTTGAGGAAACAGGCGGCATGATTTGTGTATTGCAGGCTGCTGAAAATCTCAAATGTAGTCAGTCATGTTTTGGAGCTAAGTCACCCCACTATACTATTCTCCACCTATTTTTTATGATGTTTGAAATCTTTAGAAGTATTCATGGTGGTTTTACACTAGACACATTTGTCTGAAAATTGCATAACAGCAAGGAAAAAAATATTTCTGTGCAGTTCTTGTATTACTGCTCTTCTGGATTTATATACAGAAAAACAAATGACTCGTGACATTCAAGAAAACAATTATTTTTTTTGCTGTCATAGTTTTGTAGCAAACCAGCCCTAATTGTATAAGAGGGAGTTTGGCAGTTATGCTGGTGGGGCTGGAGCTGTACAAGTACAGCCATCTATGGCAGCAGAATGGCTGGGAATTACAGCTGGACCTCCAAAGGCAACCCAACTACAAAATGAGTTATTGTACTTGAAACCTGCTGTTTTCAGGCCCGAATTTCTTCACATGGTGCATTCCTTCTTTAATGTATCACACATCCTGAGATAGCAGAGAAAAAAACCCAAGGATCTACCAGGTGTACTCTCCAAAGAGCTGAACATGTTTATTGTTTGCGAGGATTGTATTCTTCAAGTTTCAGTAATGTTTATTTTTGGCTGCTGCTGGAGCTCTCAGAAAGAATTAAATTGCTCATATCCAGCTGGGCTAGGGTTGTTATCAATCTTTGTGGTTGATTTTTATTTTGATTTATACAAATATGAAAAAGATTGCCCATCTAATTATTTGATGTTTCTGACACCAAATGCAAGCAAACGGTGTCATCTGCAGATAAGCCTTGTGTGTTCTTGTCGCGCACAAATAGTTCTTCCTTCCCCTACTTCTGACTTTCTAGTGCTTTGAAAAAAAAGATGAGCTCTGAATGAACCCTGAAGGTCAGTAGATCCAGGCTGTTTCATTCCGGCGAGGGAGTGAATTCCAAAGCTGTGGGGCCCTCGCAGCCAAATGCAAAGATGTGAGGGTTGGCAGAGAACTAACAAAAGATACTGTCCAGCCTCTGCATCCCACCAGAGGAAGGTGATAAGGGTAAAACAAAGTGGACAAGCAGAATTTGGCAAAGAGTTCTCGAGATACATGCATGCCAGTAAATGCATTTTTAAACTTTGCCTTCTAGTGTCTTCTTAATAGTAAAAATGATTGCTCTGAACGTTTGTCCAGAGGCTGGATTTTTCTGATTTCTAACTAACTGATGTCAAAAGTCCAGAAGCAAGTTGTTTATCTTCAACCTGGGGCACTACAAGAGGGGCAGAGCACTGAGCTGGCAGGTCCCACTGGGCTGTTTTTCATTACAATTCCTTAGCTTTTGTGCAATGTGAAGTGTGAAATATTGTCAGTAAGATTAAGTCAATCACCTTTAAAACCCCACCACTGTTTTTGTTTTCTTTTTCCATCCAGTTTATATGCTGCAGAATTTTACTCTCTTCCTGACATGTAGAACTTGCTCACTTGCTGTACCAGGCCACTGTCTAATTACATTAAGCCCTAAAACATTGCCTGTGATAGAAGTGATCCTATAAATGCATCAACATCCCTGAACCAATTATGCTACCATTTAATTTAGCTCTGAATTAGCCCAAATTGAATTGAACAGTTTCCCAACCCACCAAATACAGCCGGGTTGTCTTCTGCCAGGCAAGGAGGTTTGGAATTAAAACAAAGGGGCTTTAATTCATTATTTTTTAATATTTTATTTCTGAGCAGTGAATCCAACCTCTGATTATGTGACTTTGAACAGGTTGTTTTACTGGTCTGTGCCTCAGTTTGGCAAATGTGATAATGCTCATCTTGGGGAATAGCCATAAGGTGCCACGAGTTGCAAATCACCACAAGTTGCTTAACAAGCTATAAAGGTTTAGGATTTTATTGAAATCACCCCCATCCCCTTCCCTTCCCTCCCACTCTAGTGCTGATAAAAAGTGCTCAAAAAGACACCTCTTCTCTTTCATTGTGGGTAGAGAAACTGCTGCACACTTGCCAATCAAAGGTGCCGTGTGTGTCCTTAAAACTTGCACTGTCCACACTTCAGAGAGGCCTTGCTCGATTCCACCTCCTGCACTAGGGACAAAGAGCACTATACATTTATTTCTCTTTTATTATGGTAACGAGAGTGTACCCATACTTATCTTGACAGTATTTAACATTGCTTTCTTTGCTAATTACAGAATGCCTGACCCGGATTTTACCGTCAGAGATGTGAAGCTATTAGTGGGTAAGTTATTTTGAATGCACTGGATTAACTCTATACAGAACAGAGTTGCTTTTAAATACTTGTCCAGTTGTGTTTGTAGACATTTGTGATAACTCTCAGAATCTGGGAGAAGGCACGGAGAAGCAATTTGTAAATTAAAAAGGCTGGGAGAACCCTAATTAGTAGTTGTGCTGACCAGACTCCGATCTCATGCTGGATAATTGGCCATTTGGAAGGGGGGGAATGTGTTTGCTCTTAACAGGTGTCCTACAAACACTTTTGTGATCCTGGAAAGCTGCAGCTCTATTGATCAAGTTCCTTTTTTTTTTTTTTTAATCTGTTGTAGAGCAGCTATTTGTAAAAGGTGTGATTGGAGCTGAATCACCTTTTGCCTGTGTTCTGCCCACAGTATTTATCAGTGTCAGGCCAGGTCAGTGCTTTGAGGGAAGGTTGTGAAGAGAGGCTGAGCACAAAGCCTTGCAAACTGCCTGGCTTTTGATAAGACACAAACCAGAGAAGTGGTGACTGTCATCAAATGTTTCCTAGCAATCTTTGCAAAATAAATGTTTTTTAACTCTAAGAAAAACTACATTTTGAGTAGGAGATTATACTGTATGCTTGTTTGAAATCTGTTTTTACTGCAGATGGATGTGTTATTTATTGTTATCTGAAATTGTTACTGAATAATGATCCTGCACTCCATAAAGTTGTGCTGTGGAGCAAGCTGGGTGTTGGATGTGTTGGCTGCAGTCCTTTCTGGAGACTTTTAGCTGCATTCCTGCTAGTTAGAATTTACTGGGTTTATTGATCTGCGTTGTGGCAGGAGTTAATCTTTAAAACTAGCTCAAACGCTTCATTCTGAAAGACCGTTTTAAAAAATATTACTCTTTGAGTTTTATAATCAATAGGAATATCAGGTCTGGAAAAGATGTAGCTAAGAAAAACAAAGGAGAGGAACTTGTGCCTCATTTCTGCTCACTTGGGGTTATCAGTGAGATAGAGGTTATCTCTGATAACCTTCCTTCACAAACAACTCAGCAATGTTGCTTAATTTATGACCATTTATAAGTTCAGGAAAAAAAGCCCCAAACCTCTGGAAGAAAATGTTTGGGAAGTAGTGCGGGAAGTGCTACTTGGTAACGTTTCTGTTGGTCAATTCACATTCAATTAGAAAATAAACGCCTAAATTTTATGGATTTCTTAAATACCTACCTGTGCACATTTGCAGGTCCAGAATAAATCTTTTTGCTGCAGAGGAGCCTTGTGCATAAACCTTGTAATTATCTGTCCCCTGTTTGCAGTTTTCTGTGAACTTGTTTCACAGCTGATAAAGTGCCATTTCTGTCTCTGAAGCTGCTGAGGCTGAGGTCTGACGTTGAGGTGTTTTGGAACAGTGTCGTGTTGCATAACAACAGAGTTTTTCCTGTGTAACAGTCAAAGTGTGGGAGTTGCATTTCCTCAAGACTGATGTCCTTTGAAGTATTAGGGGGTGGAGATTCCTGTGTACATGGCCAGCAAAGCGGGAGGATATTTATAAATAAAATTGCATTTATGAAACAATGGAGCAGAAATAACATTTGTAATTAACTTTGAGATTAAGTTTAATATAAAAGCGAGCCTGATCACAGCTAGATCAGCAGTCCCTGTACGTGCTCTTGGCCAGATACCACATCATGGGTCCTTTTTAATCACGTTTGGGCAAACTCCCTTTGGAGTCATTGTACTGAGCCCATAATATGGTCAAGAACTTTGTCACCTGCCCTTCATAATACAGTTGATTACTTTTGGCATCATAGCTGGAAACTGATTCAAAAGATCTGAAATATTTGGGAAATGGACTGTGAGTTATGCCTGAAAAATCACGGTTCTTATGGCAAATCATTTTTGTCGCTGTGGAATTTGTGCTGGGTGGAACAGCCACATTGACACTGAGAGCACATAGGGGAATTCCTGTCTCTGTGCCAAATTTTAAAATTATCTGCTAATTACTTCAGGAAACACTAGTGAGCATCTTCCTATTGCGTATCATTGCTGACAATTTTTCTAGTTCTAGGTTAGTACATATGTTACACTCCCCATCTAATGTTCAAATAAAACAGATGAAAAGTCCTGTTTTATTAGTATCTCCTGTCACTGGAGATGTTGATATGTCATTGCCCCTGCATTTTTTTTAGCAGGACCACTAAGATCTTCCTGAACCTCCAGGTTTTCATTTCCAACACGTGGTATTTTCAAAACTTATTCAATCCCTTGCTGAACGTGGGGAGGGAAGGATGTTTTGTGAATGTGAAATTGAATGATCGTAACCCTCTGCATCTGATTGTGTGTGGGAGTCAATAGAGAGAGAACATAGTTTGAAAAATGTTGTGTTCTGTGTAAACTTGTTTGGTTTTAAAGTGCTCATCATTATAGTTTGCTGGTGCTATTTAAACCTCTCATTTGTTCTTTTTCCTTCTTTGGATCAGGAGAAGCACATTTGTTATAGAACTCTTTAAGGACATGGTACTGGATTTTTCCAAAGCACATAAATTCCACAGGAAGTTAATGAGCCTTTGGTCTCAAATTGTTCTGAAATCTTAATTTCTATTTCTAACCTGACTGTTGTACCATCCCTGTACTGGAGCACCTACAAGTCATAGGGAAACAACAACAAGCTTTTAAGTCTCCCTTTGAAAACTCTGTTCTGTTGCAATAATAAGGAGAATTTTTAAAAAGATGGGATTTTTGACTGTTTTTTGTGTTTACTTGAGCTTAGGTGTCTTATTTTTTACTCTTTTGTCAGACTTCCAAAGAAGTCTGCCATTGCTTGATGGATTTTTTTGTTTTCCTTGCTTAAAAAATGCAGCTATCAGCTGTAATTTAGTTTGGTGATGTTCGTGACCTCCTGGTTCTGACTGCTCGTTGGTGTGCCTGACTGTGCATCCATGTGTAATGTGTGTGGATGAAACACTGCCCTGCAGGAGCTTTACTTTCCAGACCCATCCCAAACTGCACAGTTGGGATACTGGCTATAACCAAAATCTCACCTCCATATGAACATTATCCTGGATGTTCTTTAAAACCTGAGCTGATGGATTAATTTCAGCAGTTGGAAATATCTGATCTCTGAAATGGCTGTGAGCCAAGGATACAAATGGAGAAGTGGAGAAGAATTCCTGGCCTGCTTAGGAACTTGAGACCACTCTTGAAAGAAGTAAAACTGCTATAATTTAATAACTCTTAAGCTTTGTAATTTAGTTGTGTAAGGTAGATTTGATTGCTAATTCTGGAGGGCAGAATGTCACTGTCATCTCTTCATAAGCTGAGTTATAATTTGATTGAGGGTCATTGGCCCTCTTAGTGTCCTTAAACATCTGCCACACCTGCACTAAAACTTTGGTGTTATTTCTGCAGGGGTGCCTGTCATAGATGGGCGGAAAAGCAAAAGTGTTTCCCCAGATTGTTGTACCTGTGTGAATGCTTTATGCCAATTACTCTGCAGAACCAGGGAAATCACTCGCCTGGGGCTGAGCAAGGAGAAAGGTGCCTGCCTTGCTCAGCAAGCTGCTGAAAGCCAGGGCTTCCGTGGTTGCTGTGGACCATCTCCAGCCTTTGCCACTCCTGAATTCAAGAACTGAATGCAATTGTTTGCTTTAGTCTTTGATGTCAGAAAGCCAAAGCATTCCATTTTGTCATTTGTTTGATTTTTGTCTTTATATTATCCTTCACGGACATCACACAATCTGAAGCCGGGAGTACTGAATACTTTTGGAAGCTGTGAACCATGTAAGGGGAGAGAAAGAGGAAGCACACATGGATGTGTGTCTCAGTCTATCACTCTGAGCTCCCTGTAATTTCTTTCATTACTTTTTTTAATTGGGTTTTCTTTTTTTACTGTTTTTCTGGCTCAGCAATTATTGAATCAAGTAGAGTATCTGCTTTTCTCTGGCATCTGTAGTGCCTCCCTCTGTGACTCTGCACTGCCTTTGTCTCCCTGGGCCGTCCCAGTCTGCCCAGGAGCTCCCCTTCACGAGCACAGTGTCTCTCTCTAAACAGTAATGGCCAGTCTGGATGTATTTACTTTTATTTTTATTTTTTAGCTGACCTCTCTCCAGTTTGCTTGCCACAGGCTCGCAGTCTAAGGCTATTGAACCCCAGTTTTTACACTCATACCTAAATAAACTAAATAAAGCACTAAACAAATCAAAGTGGTGCTGCTGGGTCTGTGGTGTGTGCCACCTCCTCCCTCTCTGGGCTGGTGTAGCTTTGTGTACCAGGGTAGGCATTTGCTGTACACCCCCAAAATGGAGCTTGCAATCCCAGTGAGTGGCCAAATGGGAGATTTCAAACATGCTAAGAAAGAAAAGAGACTTTGGGTTATTGTGATCCCTGGGCTGAAGAGGTTAAAGTTGTGACTACAGCGGTCACTTCTGTAGGATCAGCAGCATTGTCCTATGGAATTCACCGTGCCCAGCCAGGCATTGTATCAGTGGGAACAGTGCAAGTACAGGACTTAGACTATTCATGGGGTGGTCTAACAACTGACATCAACTCACTGATTGATTTTATTTAACTAACTCACTAAGGGTTTATTTATAGAATTCAAAAAATTAAGTGTAGGAGCAGTGAAGGATGTGTCATCAGTCATGTAATTTGCTGTTAAAATATGGTGCTGCAGACTGGACTCGGCCATGATGCTCACAAGGGTAGGAAATGTTTGGTTGCTGTGTTCACAAACTGCATTGAATGACTTTGGTGTTTTCATCTCGTATAAAGAGTCCAAGTAAAGTTGAAAGCAGCAAAGCTTTAATTGTGACACAAGCTGTGCATTGAGCTATGGCAGTAAAGAGCAAACACGAGCAAGCTCCAGTAACTGCTGCAGAGAGCAATCTTCATCTGGCCCAAGGAGGTGATGCACAAGATGGGACCTAACAGATCAGTTCAGTATTTGATTCCTGTGATTCTGTCAAGTCCTTAAAGACCTGGCAGCAGGCTTTGATCTCAAGACAAAGGGTGAAAGGAAAACCAAAGCTCTACATATCCTGTTGCTTTCTTTGGTGGGAGTAGCTGAAGACATACCTGATTATTGCTGGGATTTGCCTTCTCATTAGAAACACTAAAAGAATAGGAGCTGAGCCAAAAATTTCAGTTGCAAATTGACTGTTTAAAGAAATATATGTGAAGGTCTCTGCCTCAACTATGAGTTTATAATCATGGTGTCAGTGGAGCAAGATAATAGAATAAATTACATCATTAAATCCCTGATGTTTTCAAGGGAAAAGTCCTATAAATGGGGGGGGGGAATTGGCTCTGCAAGTGCAGGTCAGCCTTCCCTCGTGCTGCTGACAAATTCTGGAGGAAATGCTGTGTGCTGTTACACATCTGCTCATGATTTATTCACTAAGTGCATCATAGTGCACTGAAGTATCTGAGCTTTCTTTAACATCAGTGGACAAAATCAGACCTGCAGAGGAGAATTTCCCTGGCTGTTCAGTCTTTTTTTTTCACAGGGAAGGGCCCTAAGACAGCTTCGTGAAGTTTGGTTTCACAACATTTTGCTCGTTCTGACCAACTGCAATTCTGGAGTGCAGTGGTACACAGTAAACAGTGTGGCCTTGTTTTCCCAGGTGGAAACCAGGCTGAAAGGTGAAATGATCCACTCAAGTGCTAAAATCAGAATTTGGGGAGTCTCAGTTTCTAGTTTTCCTGTAAACTGTAAATTTTGTAGTGAATATGGCAAGGCATGGCCTCTTTATGCAGGGACTCTGGTGGGGAGGAACAAGTTTCCTGACTAGTTAATGTAAGCTGGCTGATGTAAATAATTTAAATTCAGTTAGCACAGAAAGGATTACTGCCCATCAAATGCACCTAACAGCCATAAGCTATGTAAGGCTCTGCATCTTTCATCCAGACATTTTTGTTCTCTTAAATACATACACTGCTGTAGTCCCCAGGAATTCCTGCTAAAATGAGAATATGTATGCCAGGTACTTCACAGGAAGACAAGAACCCCCCTCACCCATGCTTCTGGAAGAAGGGGATATTGAAAGGGGAATAGAAAGAGATGTAAACATTGTAGGTAATGATTATTCTGGCTTTAAAAAATATGTTTTATATATCTATTAAAAACTGTACACACATTTATAGATGTACACATATACACAGGTATAAATTTCATTCAGTATTGAATCAAGAACCATAAGCAGTGTTTCCATGGAAGAGAAAATCATGCTGGTGACTGCAGGTCAGGTGGGTGAAGGCAGGAGGGAGGGCAGAGACCGTGTAAAACACTCCTTTTACATTAGCATACATTTCTTCTGGTGTGTCAGCACAATGGTCCCCGAGCTGGCAGTGCAAATGTTCAGCTTTTTGTTAGTAGCTACTCAAAAAAGCTGAAAGCAAATCAGAGAAGTGTCCCTGAGTAGCTGCTTCCTAGTGATTTTTTGGTTCATTCCTCCTGCGTGTTTGCTGCTCCTCTCAAATTGATCTGTTCTGAAAATTGTATCATGGTTGAATTCACATCCAACTACAAAGCGAGTCGAGAGGCTCGTAGTGTGGTCTGTGGGCAAGTAGGGGAAATTTTGTCTTAATCAATGTACAGTTCTCCATCCTGTGAAAGAAAATTAGCTGTGTAGATACAAAAGAAGGACAAAGCAGCCACACACTGCAGCTCAGAAAACTTTCCATCATTTCTGCTGAATAGGGACCCAGTGTTGCTTTTTCTATAGAGCAACGCTCCATTTGTTTCAAGGAAGTTGTGAAATTGGAGACCGAGAGGAGTTAGGAGGGAGGCTCATTAGAGAGGCTCTGTTGTAAGGAGCACTTCCCAAAATTAAACTGGCTGCTCAAAGGAAGTGCAAAAGTCTGCCCCTAGACTTGCATCTAAGTCTTGATTAAGATGTATGGTTCTCCCCTGGTGCGGGGATTTGTCCTGTGAATGGGAATGCCACATTGGGAAGAGCAGGAGAGCTGAGTCAGGAGTCATTAGCTGCTGTGTCTCCAGGAGTCCTGTGTGGAGGGACAAGAAGGAAGCAGCCAGGCCTGTGCTCTGCTCCTGGTGCCCAAATAATGCATTTTTCAAAACACAGTGAACCAGGCTCTCCTCAGGGAGAGGAGTCATCACTGATCTCATGGGAGGGGAGGTACTTGGAAGAAATATTTCCATTCAGTGTAAGATTTCTCCTTATTTCTCATGGGAGTTTTGTGCTCCACTGTGTGATCTGTGCCTGGCCTGCTCTCTGGGTTCTGCTTTTTTCCTTTTCATGTAAGTGGGACTGTTGGAATATTGACAAAACTGAGTTAAAACGCCCTTGATGTTCTTGTAGTTGGGAAGGCCAATGTCTGTGTAGTTTTACAACCACTTGTGAACATGTTCCTCAGGCTATGAGGATTCAGACTCAGAGTACTTCAGTATCTGGACCCTGCAAGTCACACCCTGAGGTCATCAGGGGACTCAGACCCACAAGAGACATAAGTCTCTGATAGCTGAGAGGAGCAGGGGATCCAAGAGCACCTTGAAGACAGGAGATAAGGATGGCTCCTTGCAGAAGGAGGCTGAACTTGGATGTTCCTCACAAGTGATGGTAAAATAATTGCACATCACTGCTATTCCCATTGATCTGAGACTACAAATCCAAAACCTGTGTTTTCAGGGAGCTGAGTTATGTACCTGACTACAAACTTTTTCAAGGGGAAAATGAAGAATCAGAAAGCAGGGCCCCACTGATCTGTCTCAGATGTTATACAGCAACATGTGTTTGAGATCCAGTCCCTAAAAATAAATTGTTTCCCCCATCATATTGTTTTGTGACCAAAACTTGCTTTAAAAACTCACACTCTTTTTTTAAAATGCTTTGTTTTTAAAATCAAGTTCCAAATTCCTCATAGTCATTCTGTCAGGACTGTCACCATGCTTCATGCTCTAAACTGGAAAATCTGCTAAGTCAGGCCTAAAATCAGCAAATAAATATTACCACTGAAAATGATAATTTCCCAGTGCCTGTAAGCTCAGATGGAGTCAAACCAATGGTCTGTCAACAAAAGGATTTATAAGTACTGTTGGTATGATCTGGGCAGACTTCTAGCTGCTGCATTTATTTTTATATTTGAGTACTACAAAGAGGAAACATCTGGACAATAAAAGTAAAATAAAATAAAATGTGCTATTTCATTGAAGTTATTGATTCAAATTCTGTCTGGCAGGTTTCTCTTTCCAAAATACAGCACTGAAGATTTATTGGCTCATCCTTTTGTCTTTGTCCTTTTTTCTTTCTTTTCCCTTGAGCGACCTCTCCTGTTTTCTCTGTATCCCTCTTTCTTTGGTGAGGCTGCTGTACTGTACAGAACTCATTTTACTCCCTAATCCTATAGCAGTTTGTGAGGAAGCAGAGATAAATCCTTCCAGACTTGAGCAAGTGCTCTTAGGATACTCTTGGCAACCATGAACCCATAATGATAGAGAGATCAACACACTTTGCTGTAAACAGGACCAGTAGGACTTGACAGGTGGGGTTTTTTTGTTTCCCATGGGATCTACCCCATCTTTGTGGGACACCAGCAGTCCCATATGTCAGTCAGACAGTATAGTGTGATTTCTGACCTGCTCCATGTTTGCTCAGGGCTAGGAAGAATTACAAAGTTGTGGAGCTGCACTCTGTTCTCTCCTGGGCAGAATTAAAATTAGTAACTCGACAGCAGAGTTTCTGAATGGATTTTTTTCAAGTGAAGGTTCCTTTAGTGGTTTTCCTACAGTCTGAGGGCTCTACCTGATTTGTTGAAAATTGAAGTGGTTTGTAGCAGCTCTGAAGGAAGCCTTTGGGACTTTGTCATCCACAGTGTTAAGATGGAGCAGTGTCTATTAAAGTGGTGTATTGCAGACTTCCAGAGGATGTTGCTTCATGCAACACTCACTGGTTTTGTGCCTCTTAAACAGCTCATTGTTTAAGAAGAAAAGCTGCATTCTGTAATAGCAGGAGGGAGCTGGGGCTGTGGTTGGTGTGACCGTGGGATTCCTCACAGTGCTGGTGCTGGCTGCACATCCTTCCCCTGATGTTTGTGGAACTGTGCTGGGAAGCAGGCAGGGAGCTGACCCCGCTTAAAAAAATTATTTAAGCCTCATCAATTTCTTGAGTATTGGTGAACAGTTTGTATCATGAAACCAGGACCTAGGGCAGACAGAGGTTAAAACTTACCCAGTGTCCCTGATAGCCTGTAAATAGAAACTTCTCACTCTAATATCTGGGCTCTGGTGCCAGACTATCTCTTTGTCATCTAAACTGGAATCTGGTTTTAGCTGCTGTTGCCTATTATGTGCCCAGGGATAGTGTCTCTGTTCCTTGTGCATCCATTGCATCCAACAATTTGCTTTTTTTGCCATACCAATTAAGCAAGTCTAAATTGGCATCCTGCTCATTCTCTTCCTTCTCTCCCCACTTCTGGCATTGCTCTCCCATCCCCTGCCTGTGTGCTGGCATGGGCTTTGCTCTTTCTTGCAGTGAGGTGCTTCAGGAAGTTGAACTGGCAGAAAACTCACACTGTCTTCCTCCCTTGCAGAAAGGAGGAGGAATATATATATATATATTTACACATATATATATAATTTCTGTATTTTTTGGATGCTTGTTTAGCTCTCAGCACTAACCAGTGCTGGGCTAAGCTGTGATGGATGTAGCCTCCCACCTCTGTCATGAGTTTCCACTGGAGCTCCGTGCATCAGAAGTGCCTGGTGAGTGAGCTTTGAGCCAGGATTGGGGTTTCTGTGCAATAAAATAAATAAAAAGAAGGTATTTGATGCTCCTTCATTATGGCTTTTTTTTTCTCTTAGAAGTAAAAATGAAATATTATAACGCTCACTTGCCTATGTTTAGCACGTCCGCTGACTTGCCATTTTGGAAGTAGAACCAGTTCTATTTTTAGAGCTGAGCTTCCTGTTTGAGCTCTCTTTAAGTTTGTCCTTTGCCTAACACAGGCAAACTCTTTTAAAAAAATCTTAGTTAAACTAGGACAGTTTTGCTAAAAACAGTCATGTTCATGTCCAGATATAAACAGGAATAAATCCACCTTAAAAAAACATTACAACAAAAATACAGCCTCTCAAAAGAATGATGTCAGGGCATGAAAGTGAAATTGAGGCATCTCAAAGCCTCTGTCTACAGGTGGATTTAAAGATGAATTGTCCATGTGGGAAAATTAAGCAGAACAGCTATTTTAGAATAACTTCCCATAGTCGCACCTTTTTCTGCAATAAGCATCATCTGCTTTAGCTCATCCAAACTAGAAATGAGCTGTCTTATTCTGGAGTAATAGCACCCAAAATCCTAAATATTTTATGGTAGTTGTTATGCTTTAGTGTCATAATATACCTTAGTCCAAAATTACCTTCAAGTGTAGTGCCTTTACCTAAAAATATATATTAATATCAGCATGTTTTGGAGGTCTGATGTAATGACAGCTATACATTTCTTCAGATGTCCTCATAAGCATGGTGTGGGGATGTTTTCAGCCCTTTGGCATCTTCAAATACCATTCTAGACCAGAGGGGAGCTGCAGGATTGCTGGTTTAATGAACATGTTAATTGGTAACGTGAGCGGTAGTTGAAGGTCTTCTTCCATTTCCTAATTGCCAAGTAAGAGGGAAATCAAGGCCAAAGTTTCCTTCATTATGGGCTGATGATGAGGTTTCAGAGGGCAGAAAGGTTATAATTTTTGTAATGTTTTTCTATATGGCTACTATTAGATATATTTTATGTTGAGACATTTTAGGAAATGATCAATGGTCTTAAAATAAATTTGATAGATAAATAAAACATAGATCCGTAACAAAGTTATATCCCTTCCCACTTTTCTTAGAACGTATATTATTTTTCTTTCTGTAATTGTTATTTGTGTGCTCTGTCTTTTCAGCCACCTGGAGTATGCTACAAGTTAATGCATTTGGATATTGTATAAAAATTAAAAGTAAAATGTTTCTTTGTATAAAGATTTTTTTTTCTATGTGCTTTTTGTCTGAAGCTTCAAAAAAATCACCAAAAATTATGGTTTGGGTAGGTGTAAGGATACTAATTGATTCTATATAATGCCACTAAAACACATGATTTGCCCTGAGCCCCTTTCTTCAGCCCACTCCTGCAGCATTAAGGCTCAAGAGGTTTTAGGCTTTTCCTGTAGACATGCTCTGCACACCTTTTGTTGTGTGAGAACCGCTCATATCATGGGTTATTGCAATTTGGCAGCTTTATATCAAATGATAAAGCTGCAGAGACCGCAGCGGGGCCGGAGGGGAAGGTTGGTGTCAGTTTTACATCTCCATAAGGAGGAGAGGCTGTAACCCCACTGAGAAGGTTCCAGCTCCGCAGCCTGGGTGGCACTGGGGACAGAGACCTGGCCGAGGGCGGAAAGGAGGGAGGGCAGAGGGCACTCAAAGCGGGATGCCTGGGAATACTCGGTTCCCGGTGACCCAGCTGTGCTGGGGAAGGTGCTGGGGAGGAGGTGTGGGGGAGAGCTGTGTGCAATGTCCGAGCTGGGCTCCTTTCCCTTTGTTCTTCTGTGCCCTCTGGTGGCACTGGGAGCGATGGGATCGGGATGTGCCTCTTAACTTGTTCGTACCCTCTCTGAAATGCAGGGAATGTCGGGAATAGCTCCACTTGAGCAAGGACTTTCTGCTCGGATTCACATCCCTCGCAGTTAGCAGGGGATATCACAATGGTCCCCTGTGGGCAGCACAAGAATACGTGCTTTCCAGCTCCAGGAGCTCCGGGGGGATTAACTGGGATGCAAGTCAAAGCCTCAGTCTTTAGGTACAATTAACCCGCTAGTGAGGCTGGCAGATTTCCTGAGGCTCTGCCAAAAATCCTGCTTTACAAACCAAGGATTTTTTTCGCAGTAAGAAGCATAAAGATTAGACAGGACCAGTGGGCCAGTCCCTTGGCATTGGAGGTTGGTTTCTGGTTGTCAACACTATATTGTACCTTCAGCACAGATCTCCACTCAGTCACAGAGGGTTAAAATAATTCCCCAAGGTAGCTTTATCCTCTTAATGGACAGGCTTGATAATCATTCTTACAAAATGGACACTTCCTCTTTCCTCTGACGAGGGGGAGTTGCACCTTTTCCTGGTGGTGCTGTGCTGGAGAAGAGACCACAGCCTAGAAAACTCTGGTGTCATTTTCAGCTCTGACTCACACCTCCTGTGCATTTTTCATACTCTGCTGCATGGTCCACGTTTGCTTTGCTTTCACTGCCCCAAATAGCCATGCTAAATCCACGTCAGGGGAAGGGATGGGCTATTCTGAAGACTGGAGTCTGGCAGCTTGGATAACCTGAAGCTGTCTCAGATCAGGGCAGGGGAAGGCAGTGCTTCACCTTGTTAGAAAGAGGAAATGGCAGCTGTTGGACCCCTGAGGAGATTATTATAGTCCCAGGATTTCCCATTCCCTGTTCCCCCTCTGGCAAATTGTTACAATAGTCTATAGGTGAAGGAAAGTGTGGGTGCAAACTCTGCAGGGGGGATCAACAAGTGCTTTGCTGAAGGACTTCAGAGCTGGAGCCCTTCACTCCTGAAGTGTCTGGGGTGGGCTTGGTGAACTGTGATTTGGGAAAGTGCTGATGCAGGGGAGGTGCCTGTGTCACCTGCATTCAAGGAGAGCAGTTCCCTCTCTGACAAGGGGACAAGGTTTGCCTCCCTGTTGCTCTTGTTTTACCAAGAAGCCCAGAATAGAAAGGAGCAAATCTCCACACCAAACCAACTTGTGTGGGCAGTGGGAGGCAGGGACTCTGCACAAGTCAGTTTTCCTCCAGGTGTTCATTTCTACGTAAAAAACCCCAATGATATTGCAGCATATAGAAATGTTATACAACTCCATCTATTAGAATTTTTACAGCGTCTCAGTCATTAGGCCTCCAAATAAAGGGAACAAATATTATATATGCTATTCCCCCCTTCATTTTAATGTGGATTTTACTAATACATGGGCTGGAATAACTTGATATATTTTTAAGGTTTTAAGTAAAGCATAGTTCTTCTGTAGCTCATCCTGATGGATTTTATTTCCCAGCTTACATCCCTGCAATTGATTCTTCTGTCTCTTTCTTGCTGTTGTCTGTTCCCCTTGTCAAAGATGGCTCTAGCTTGTTTCTTAGTTACTGTCTTTGTGATCCTTTGGGGATTCACTTGTGCTCCATGAGCAAGCAGCAGTAGAGGAAGATGTTTCTTTAGGCTGTGAAATCCCCCAGCATCACCACTTCGCCTCTGAGTCACATCTGCTGCCAGAGATGAAGCAGTGCCTCTTAATCCCACATTGCCCAGCCAGAGTTATACTGAAAAAACATCCAGGGAAGTCAAGGGTGAAGTGATGCATGGTGCCCTAAAGCTTCCCGTGTCAGCAGTAAGAGGTGCTCTTTGCCAGGGATCCAGGTGTTTGTTAACCCATGTCCAGTGAGTGATGAGCTGAAGGGAGGAATAGGTGGGTACGAGGGCAAGAGGCTGCCAGGGTTACTGAGATCCTGCTGGCACCTGGTGGGCTCCCCCAGGTTTGGTTGAGTGGGGTCCCTTCTTTGAGGACAGGGTGTGAGTGTGGCAAGAGGACAGCTAGGAATTGGTTAACAGAAATGGATCATGGTGAAATGAAATCCAGCCTGACCTGAGATCTCTCAGCCTGCCACCACTTTTTGGAGCCTCTGTGTGCTTCTTTCCCTTGATCTCTACCTTCTAGGTGATATTTTTTCACCTTGTACTAGGAACAGGAGACAGAAGAAAGAGCTGAATCTTTTCAGGACAGAAGAGATAAAGCTGGCAGTAAGCCAGAGCTGCTGAGCAGTGGGCAGTGAACACCAGGATGTGAACCAGTAATTATACATCTCAAATTCTGTGAGCAGTACTCCAGAATCATTATGTATGGGCTTGTTTGACAGTACTGTGGCTTAAGAGAAAAACATCCCCTCAAATTACTCTTTAATTTGGAAGTCAAGAGATTATCAATTCAAATCTTAAGCCCTTCTGCCTGTAATTGATAATCGTGTTCATTTAACAAACCTGCTATTGAACTGCTCCTCATACTCTTAATTCATCAGGTAACTGCTGATTTTTTTTTTGGAAAGGATAATTGAGAGGCTGTACAAGGTTGCTTCCAGCAAAGCTGAGATCAAACCTAGACTATAATATGGCAGATCCCAGGCTCAGCCACACAGCCCTTCAAGTACAATTTTTCAGTATCTGTGTCCTTAACCCCTCTGGGCTGTAGCCACTGCTTTGATCCCAGGCTCTGAAAGCAGAGATCAGGATGGCTTTTATTAGGGGGCTGTTTAACAGGACTCTACCCCAGTTGCTAACCTGTGGAATTGAAAAAAGACCATTCCCCTAGAGAGTAAAGTTTTTTAGTTAAAAAAAACCACAACAACCCCCCCCCAGCCCATAACTAGATTTTATGTATGTTGTTTCAAATATGCAACTACCAGATTTAAGGACTCTAGTGCTTTTTCACACATAACTAAACTCTCCCCATCCTGCCTCAAGGTGGCAACACTCCTGACAGCCCAAGGATGGGATCCTGTTCCCTGGCCTTAGAATGAGTTTGACTGACAGGCTGGTGGGACTATTCAAGATTTACAATATGTACATTTTTCTTTTTGATTTCAAAGCTTTATGGTCCTGAGTTCCTTTGCTGAATCATTATCACATCTGTCACTGTCATTGCTATCAGGGGCTAAGGATGTTTGTAATGGAGGGATGCAATCCAAGCTATCACTCTTGCTGAAATACTGCTCCCAAGCACACGATAGGCCAGGTGTTGTAATTATTAATAATTCCCTCTGATGGTGCATATCAGCCCTACTTTTTGTTTTAATGCAATTTATTTTGAGTTATTTCTTCGGTGGTGAAAATGGTTTTGGAGGGATTTTTTGGAAGCATTGTGAGTTTGTTTGCTGGAATCCTCTCCTGGAAATGAGGCATGTCTCTCATGGGCTCCCGTTTGCTCACACACAAATGAACTGCTAATTAGGATGATGAAATTGCTGGGAGAGGTGAAACCTTCCAGTTGGCCAAAGAGAAGATTGTGGATTAATCTGTGTAAAGCTGAAGGCTCGACTAAAACTGCTGCTCAACATTCTGGTGCTAATGAGACTTGTATGTCTGCCACTCGAGGAGCTGAAAGTATGTCCTGTCGTTTTTGTTGAGACATCCAAAGTGGGGGCTCACTCCTCTATGGCATTTAGAGCTTTCATCCCCTCTGGTGATGACTGGAACTGGGAATGTTCAGCAATTTACAGTATCCAGTGATGCAAGGCAGTTTTTGCTCTTTGTGGATAATTTTTGTACATTAGTAAAAGCATCTTGAGAGACATATGGATGTTTAGAAAATTGCAGTATGATTTGAGAGTTACTTGTCTTGCCTGCCCCCTGCGACCATATTATATCACTTCTTCATAGTTTTTAACGTACTTCTGCTCACATCAATTCATGTAAAGGAGGAAACTGCTCTCTCCATCTCTTTGAAGCAGAGAGACACCAGGTGACCTGTTCAGCGTCATATTGAGCACAAAGTCCAGTTCCAAGATAGTTGGTCACTGTGTGAGCTGCTCAGGACCCATGGAGGGGCTGGTACTGGTCTCTTACCCTCTTTTCAAGCAATTTCCCTGCAGTCATTGAGAACTTGTATATATAATATACATACACATATGTATATATACAAAAATAAAGCCAAGGCAGATGTTTTGAGGCTGCTCCTGTGCTTGCAGGAAGCCGCCGGATCGTGGATGTGATGGATGTGAACACGCAGAGAGGAGTTGAGATGAGCATGTCCCAGTTTGTGAGGTACTACGAGACCCCAGAGGCCCAGCGGGAGAAGCTCTACAACGTCATCAGCCTGGAGTTCAGTCACACCAAGCTGGAGAACATTGTCAAGCGTCCCAACGTGGTAAGGGAGCCTCTGCTGATGGGGTTTGTCTTCAGCTTCTTCCCAGCAATAAACCATGGAGTTTAAACAGGGTGATGGGAAGTGCCCGGAACTCCTGCCCGTTTAGTGTCAGGATCTCATTTTCAGCCAAGCAGAAACCTGGTCTCCTTGACAGTGGAACTTAATTTACAGGAATTAGGTACCTGATGAGCTGTTAATCATGCAATTTGCACAGACACACAGTTCCTCGCAAGGTATTTAGGGGAATTTTCGTCCAAAATTAAATACCTCTCTGGTATTTTTCCTCCTCTAAGGAAGCTTAAACTATCAGGAAGTTTGGATTCATTATATATGAACCCTCCTTTTAACTAAAAAATGTTTGGGAGGTTCCAAAGCAAAAAAGCTGAAAACACAATTGTTAAATGTAGAAATGTATGCATAATTAAATCAGCATAATCACTACTATGTCAGAATTGGCAGTTGAGGAAGGGGGTAAATTTGTATATACTTTTTAAAGGTAGAGGGCTTTTGTGATTTTATTCCCATTGGAGTCACTGGCAGTGAAACTGTGACCTTCTTAGTAAAGATGATTTCATTTACCACGCATGTGTGGGTGAGGGTTGGATCATCAACTCAGTAACACACAGAGACGGAGGAAATGGCATTGGGGGTTTCCAGGTGTCTCCTCAGGACACCCAGCAGAGTTTGGGCACCAGTCATGGCTGATCAGGCAACAGAGGGACCCCTCAAAGTGCTGCTTTTCCCCTCCATATCCGCCTGTGGCACTGGATGCTCCAGACACTGGGGTGTGAAGCTACATCTCCATGATGTTTTGTTTTCAGACACTTTTAGCCTGATTTCTAAGTCCTTTTCTAGTCACAGCAGCAGTTTTTTCGCTGGGGACATCTCTTGCCTAAGAAAACAATATCAACAGCACACTTCTGCCTGAACAGGTCAAAAATAGATGGGAGCTCTAATTGCTCATTTGTAGAAATAACTTTAAAGTAGACTTTTGTGTTCTGTTACACACAGATCACAAATTGGATATGAAACACATATTTAGAAGTTCGTTCAGATTTTTGCTGTTATTCAGACACTTAGCGGGCAATTTGAAGGTGCTCTGGGGAGTTTCTGGTGTTCAATTGATCCCGGTATTCCCAAACACATCATGCTCAGCAAGCTTTTAAAACATCTGTGCAAATTTCCTGGGTGCTTAGGAATGAAAAATGCAGTTAGGTACCTGTTATGTGTAAATGGTTATTTCATAGGTGTTTAAAATGGCCTGAGTGCATAGTCGTTTGTAAAACCAGGAATATTTAGGTATCAGTGAAAGAGAGATTTGCATTCCCATGGGAGTAGAAGAGACGGTGTTGGGGAAGTCCAGTACATAAAGTCAGCTCCCAGTCAAATGCTGTATTTGTGTAAGTGGTTCCCTTGAATTTTGCAGAGCTTTGGGCCCACATAAGGCAGAAGTACTTGATTCAGGCTGTGTAAACTTTGGGTTGCAATATCAGGATGTGGGAATTATTTCAGAATCAGGGCAGTAACCAAGTTTTGTTTTCACATACAATTGTGATATTCATGGAATCGATCCTATGACTTCCTTGAAATGTAAGGTACCGAAATAGTATAATCTCCCTTATGAACATGTCCTACCATGCGTCCAGTAACTAACAGTTGATTTTGGTGGGGTTTCAGGTGGACTTGGTCGACTGGGTGGATAATATGTGGCCACAGCATTTGAAGGAGAGCCAGACGGATGCTACCAATGCTATTTCAGAGATGAAATACCCCAAAGTGAAAAAGTAAGTCTTTAAAAGGCTCTGCTCTTGACCACCTTAATTAAGTCCTTTTACACTTTGCTGAATACAGTCTTTAATCAAATCTCTCTGAAAAGTGCATTTTTATTTTTCAGTTTTGAGCAACTCTGTTCTGAAAGTGGCAGACTGACCTTAAATAGTAAATTCTCTGGAAGTGCTGCTCAAAGAAATCTCTTCACTGCACGCAGATATGTCACACAGTGTAGTCAGTCCTGCTGTAGGCTGGGCTCAGATCCTTCCCAGGTTCTAAACTGCTAATGACTGAGAATTTATTAGCTGAGAGATGTTTTGTGAAATGAGCCTGAAGTCCATTTTCAATAGGTGTGTGTGACTTCCCAGAAACTCTGTCGCTGCCCTTCCTGCCACTTTACTTTTCTGTTCACTTTTTCAAGTGCAAGGTCAAGTGCCTGACTATGCAGGCTCAGGACCTGCTCAGGGCAGGTTTGAGACTGAACACAAGAGCAGCTTGTCCTGATCCTGTCTATCTCAGCTCTAGTTTTTTGGGCAAGCATGGGCTCACCCCACTGCTTCTTCTGTTTGAATGTCTTCCTTGAAATTTTTATGTGATGATTGGAAAAAGGAACTATTTAGGGGCCTCAAAATGTGCACTCTAAGTGTCATGGGAATGAGTGCAGCTGAGATAGGGGTTCCTTTAATGATGTAATGACCTGTATGGCTGATGAATACCAGATAATCCTGGAAACCCTTCACTGCTGTTTCTGTTTTATTGGCAAGACAGAATGCTGGCAACATCCCAGGCTCTGCTGTTGAACCCACCTCTGGTGTTCTGCAAATTGCTCAGAACTCTTTCCAAACTGTAAAATAGATACTATATCTGTACTAACAGATACAATGGAGTGTATGCAGCACTTACTCTTGTTCTGTAAAAATACACATTTTGGAAGGTAAAGCTCTCCATAACAGAAGAGACTCTGTGACAGGCATTGTGGGGAAGTCTGTTCCTATGATACTCTCAGCACCATTGATTTCAGTGGAATTTAAAGGTACTCCTATGTTTTCAAAGGATCCAAGAGCTCATTAGGGTAACTGGATGTGGATTGGAGTGCCCCATTTCACATACGCATTTGGAAATGTCCTAAGTGACTTGCCTGAGGTCACACAATAAACCAGTGGCAGAGCAGCACTTGCTTCCCACAGTGGCTAGTCAGCTAAATAACATTATTTATAATCTGCTAGAGCTGAGAAACTGAATCGTGATTCAGGGCCTAAGGATTCATGGATGGTACAAGGTAAGAAGAAAAGAAAACGATCCCTTTCCTAGAGCAGGCACACTCCAGATGCTGAAAAAGATGTAGCAAGTAAACAGAGCAAGGCAGAGATGGTTTGAAGGATAAGGTAGCAACATGACTAACAGAATTTAGCAGAAAAAGCAGAGTATATGCTTGCAGTTCACTACTTGCATCATGAAATGCCAGATGGTAGGTTTCAAAGGGATTTTAGAGACGTAGCAATTCAACAGATTCTGACATGGAGTTTTTCCCATTTGTGGAGGGTGGCCTGGTAGAAAGGCAGGAGATGCCTGATGAAGAGGCAGACACGGAGCCATTGAGGTTGCTGTCACTGGCAAAGGCAAGGTGGAGGTTGACAGCTTGATAAACTAGTAGATGTGATAGGTACAGGGAAGCTAAACACTGAAAGACTGTGAGCACTTGAAATGTGACAATCGAGTTTGATGTTGGGAAAAGGAGTTACCAGGAATGAGTGTTAAAGGCGAGGGTGATGCAGCTGGAGTGATGAGGATGTTGCTAGTGAGTGTCATCTCACAGAAAGACTAGAGAAAGATGATTTACAGCACTGTTGGCACAAACCTCTCATCAGTCTGAAGAAGCCACAAAGATAAAACCAGTAACAAACAGTGACAGTCTGTGAGCACAAGAGAAGCTGTACCAGATCAGGACAAAGATCTGTGGCTCTCAGTAACTTGTCTGCTGTTGGGTGCTGGCATTGATGCCCTGGGAGAAGTGTAAGAACGGTGTGAGTGTCAAATGATGCCATCCCTAAAACTTATCTTCTGAACTTCGACTGTCTGCAGTCCAGGCAGGGGCTGTCCTGAGGTGGAAATGGTTTCTGTGTGCTCAATGGCTCTCAAGAGATTGCTCTTCCATGAACTTGTCCATTTTAAAGATGAACTCCTCAATGCCAAGATTGGCTTTCTCCATCTTTGAGAATTCGAACTGACCCTTTCCTGTAGAGATACTGGTCCCAGATATTGCTGGGAGTGAGCATCCAGAGGGTATAAGCCCTTACTAAGGAGATCAAGTTCAGCTGTAGAACTAAATACTGGTGCTGTTACTTGTTTCACACTGCCCATTCTTTCATGCAAACTGCCAATATTCATATGCTTTATTAATGACTGTTGTTGCTCAGAAATGGGATAATTTCATTCCATTCTTGTTCTTAGCATTCCCATAATTCGGAGAGTTTGCAGTGTGCCATACCCACCATTAACGTGTTCCCTACAAACAAAAAGCACTCCAGCGAGAGCGCTGCAGTTTCGCAGACACAGATGGCACCACCAGACACAAATGTCTGTCTTGGCTCCTGCACGTCGAGTTCCGTGCTGGGAGTGAAGTTAGAGAACGCTCCATCTGCTGCACTGCTTCGCTTACCAGGAGCGCTCGAGACCACCCTGCCTTGCACTTGGACTTGCACCATTAACTTTTTTTTTAAAAAGTCTGGGTAATGAAGTTATTTTTCTCTCTGTAGGTAAATGACTACTCACCTCACAGGAGTCTTAGAGGACCAAATGAAGTGGGGGAATAGTTTATGTCCCCTCTTTCACGTCCTGGGGTGCAAGTTCTTAAGAAAAGCCTTGCAGACATGGAACCCTGGATAAGAGTTGGAACATACTGTGTAACCAGGAGCCAGGGCAGCAGGAAAAGGCAGTGCTGTTGTAACATCAGCTTTTAGAAGAAGCTTGTTGTAACACCATAACCACTTTCAGGTAGCTGAAAACAAGCTCAGATTTAGTTTTCTGTTTAAATTCACCCTGGACTGAAGCAATCTGGATATAGCTGAGCCAACCAGAAAAAAAAGTACTAATTTGATTTATCATTTACCAAAAGAGATAGCCCTCCTGAAATTATGATCCTCTTTATTAGCTTTTGTGTTTGTGGCCTTGCAAGATTATTTGCACTGCAGTGGCAGTGAAATAGCTACTGTTCAGGATATGATGGCTGTAGAAAGAGTAAAAGGCACTTCTAAGAACTTGATCATGTTTGTGGAACAAATGAAAACGAAAGCTTTAGTCACTGCAACACCCTTTTTAACCTTCAAATTACTTCCTATTACTTGAAATAGCTAAGCAGTGCTGTAATAGGTCTCTATAGTGCTGCTGTCCTCCAGTTAAGGATGGGGTATCTTGTGTGAAACATCTACCTGTTCACAAAAGGATGCTGCTCTGTTAGCATGTCCTCAGTCCTATTTTCCCTCTCCCAGGCTGTTGTTCAGCCATCCATTCCTTTCTATTCATTCCTTTACTAAGTAGGGATGGATTTAAACAGATGCTAAAATGCTCTGCTGAGCTGTGGTCTAATTAGGAGCTGAGGGTGTGCCTCTGGAGACAGGGAATCGAGGGAGCTTGCAGGTCCCACAACACAACCTGGCACTGGTTTATGCATGTGAGAGACTTGTCTGCACTTTGTATGCCACTTGTGAATTGCTTTTGATACAAAACCTCTGTAAGTACAATTTCAGTACAAAAAATTAGACCAAGAAGGGCGAGTTCTCGTTAAGACTTTCCAAGCTAGCAAAGTAAATCAAATGAGATGTCTTCATGTCAATGCATGAGTCTCAAATCTTTGTTTGGGTAGAACTTGGAGGACTTGCAGCATCACACATGTAACGCAAATAAGCACCAGGGTTTAAAACAGTTTGTGGTGACCCTGGAGCTGAACAGCCATGTCACAGGATGGAGAAACGAGCTGTGTTCCCACAGACACCAAAAATGCTGTTCCAGGGGCAGACGAGCCTGGCTCTCAGTGAATTGGCAGATTGGTTCAGTTCATTGTGGTGGGGGATGCCTCCTCAGAGATTTAAGTTTCCTATCAAAAGGAAAAAAAAGAGGCCTCTTCATTTTTAAAGTTCGGGGGTTCCAGCGCTTGTGGGCTGCTGGTGCCAAAACCTGGCGGCTGGAAGGTCACTCGGGCTGTCCCTGGGTGGTCCCCACTCGTGGCACGCTCGGCTGTGAGCCCACCCCGCGCACTCTTGGTGTTCCACCTGGGCTGGGAGGGGCAGGGGTGGGACGAGGGAAGTGCTGTCGCTTGCTTTGGTCCCAGTGTGGTCTGGGAGTGTGATTTGCAGTCACTTCACAAACTCTCCGGTGCATGGCAGAAAATTGGTTTGTCTTATCTCGGGTGTTGTTTCTGTGTGTGACTGAGTCGGACCGTAACCCCCTCGGGGCAGGAACTGGGCCTTTCATGTGCGTTTGAAGTGCCCGGTGCGCGCACGGGTGTGGCGATCACGGTGTGTGACGATTTGGTTTGTTTTCCCTCGGGCTGGGAGCGCTCGGTACCGCTCCCCAGGAGGGGGACGGGGCGAAGGTTGGTCCCGACAGGGCACGGGCACAGGTCCCGCTCCGGCCGGTGCTCTGAGCGCCATTCCAGGAGCAGAGCTGGCCCGGCCGCCGCGGGTGGGTGCTGGGGAGCCCTCCGAGAATGGGGAGCTGGGGTTCGTTATCCCTGAGGGGAAGCCGGGGCTCATGCTTGAGGAAAAGCCGAGGCTCATCCCTAGAGAATCCGGGGCCCTCCCTGAGAAGATGCTGGGACTCATCCCCGAGGAGCAGCCGGGCCCTCCCTGCAGCGGCGGGGCCGGTCGCTCCCCGGTGAGGCGGGGGTGGGGGCGGCAGCCGGGCCGGTGCCTCCCGGGTGACAAAGGTTTCTTTTGTCTTGCGGCGCAATTTGTGGCTTCCAGCTGCAGGGCCCCAGTGTGGGAGCGCTGTCGGTGCGGGCCGAGGCGCCCCGAGGTAGCTATTGTTCCTGCTGCCTCCTGCCAGCCCCGCTCCCAGGCCCGGCAGAAGGGCCCCCGCGGTGCCGGGATGCTGCCGGGGGCCGCTCTCCCGCGACACCCGGGAGCGTCTCTCCCGCCCGGGGATGGGGAGCGAGGCCCGCGCCTTTCCCCGCGCTGGCACTTGCAGTTGGCTCATGGGTCTGTGGTATTCGGTTTCAGGCTCAGGGATTTCAACCAGCCGGCGCTGCTCCTGGGAGGAAGGAAGAGTGAGCTATACTTTTCTCATTGGCCCGAACAAAAAACAGAAGCCTCTGCTGGGGTTTGGGAGTGGTTTATGGGCTGAGCTCAGTGGCAGGGGAGCCCTCGCAATGCCAGAGGGAATAGAGCCGTATGGTGCGCGGTGCCTATTGCGGGAGAGAAGGAGCTGAGCTCAGGGTAATGCTGCTGCCTCTGCGTCCGCTCGCGTCTCCCCGGGCCCATGTGCATGAACGCTGCCGCCGCCTGCCCTGCCCGGCGGTGCCTTCGCATCCCGGCGCGGCTCTCGCTTTGTTTCTCTGTTTGCTTGCGGGTTTGTAGCGATGCGTGGCGAGTGCATTGTGGGTTTGCCTGGGAGTGTGGGCTCTGCGCTGGCTTATGGAGCGGTGTCTGTGTTGTTCCTGTGTTCCCAGCTCGCTGTGTTTGCTTAGTGGTTTAGCTTCATTTGTATCATCTCTCTCTCTTTTTTTTTTTGATCTCTGTGTTCTTCCTTGTGAGTTTGCAGGTTACTCCATATTTCTTCGCATCATTTCTCTAAGAAATTTCCCCAGATGTTTTGGGGGTTTTTTTTGGTGGGGGGGGAGGAAGTTCCCTGTTTCCCCACGCCACAAATCCTTCTAAATCCAAAATAACAATACATTAACTCGACAAATTTCAGGCTTGTGGAGAACACAAACCAAACTCTTCAATGGAGAAGAGAAGCTCCCCCACAACAGATTACAAGCAGCTGCATGTTTTAAAACCCTGAGTGAGGCTATGCAGGGAGATAAAGAGTGTGCAGGGTTTGGATGTGGTAGCAGTTGTGAAAATACTCAAGTTGGGGCATCTTTTGCGTCGCCTGTGTTTTCAGGGTGTAACTCTGGTCAGGTTATCTCCCCATGCCTGAAGTGGGATTGTGTTCCTGTAACCACTGTACCTGCCCTGGCCCAGAGCTCTGCAACCACAACACACAGTGGGATGTAGTTCCTAGATTTCTTTCAACATGGATGCTGTGTAATTTTTTTTTCCTCTCCTCTCTTTTTTTTTTTTTTTTGTCATTGTTGTGGAAAACCCTGAAAAGTTGAGTCGTTCCCCAAATTAGCAGCTGTTGGTGATGAGAAGCCTCTGGCTGAGGCTGGAGCCGAGCGGTGTCTGAGATTAGCTGTGGCATGGAGTGTGCTGGGACCATGTGACTGCGGTGTACATTGGAAGAGGAAGCTGTAGAGGTCAATGCAAAGGCATTGTGCCAGACTCTGGCAACCAGGGAGAGAGCTGCATGGCGGAAGATCCTCCCGCAGGCTCCCGAGCTGGTCGGGAGCTGTTGGGCTTGGACAAAAGCAGGCCTGCCAGATTAATAGCAGAAATTAAGGCATGGCTCGTTTGTGGATGGAAAGAAAACCAGTTTATTTTCCAAATGCTTTGCAGGTTTTTACTAATCGCCATATGTGGCTCTTTCACTAAAACCATCTTTATTGGAGTGGAAATTGTGTTTAGAGGAGTTTCAAGAAAACAGAGGGAAAATGGGGAAAAACAAGGAAAGAAAGAGTTGCATGTTTGCAGTTATATCTGCCTTGGTGTTCTCTCACAAAACTAAATTTTAAGCACTTTGATTTGACAGGATTCAATCCTGTTGTTTCCTTTCTGAACATAAACAGTTTGACTGCTTCAGGTTTCGATTATTGATACTGAGGAATAGCTGAAACCAGATAATGCTCAGGCCATGTTTGCTCTTCCAGAATATCTTAATTCAATGGGTGATTGTTGGTAGGTTGCACTGTCTAGAAGATTTTTGTTAGTGTGGTGTATTTTACATCCGACCTTTTGGAAACTGAAAATAATTGACTCCATAAGGATTTGAATTTTTAACTTTAAAACAACGAGAATATTCAGCACTGCCTACAAGCTGAGAATTTCCATGCTGATTTTTTTTTCCTAATGAGCAATAATTATTCAATCTGTGACTTTTTGCAGTTTGGCTGGAAGAAAGGCAACTTCCTTTCTGGGCTTCTTTTATTGTTTTTAAATTCTATCTGACTTGTAATCAACAACATCTTGGTAGAGAAAACATAAAAGGAGAAATTAAAAAAAAAAAGTGTTTGGGAGGGAAGGACTCATATTTTGAAATGCAGCATATTGAGAGTGTAGACAGCTTCTTGGCTAGCTGTGATTTTTGAAGCATCTGAAATACCCCAGGGGCAGCAAAAGCTTCTTCCTGCTTCTGAAGGATTAAAAAAAAAAATTAAAAAAATTCCAGAGTGGGCAAGAGGAGAGACATGTAATTGCACAAGGAGAGGTTTTAATTGTGAGATGAAGGCGCAGGACCTTTTTTGAAGCCCACAAATTGACTGCCTTCATGACAGCATTGCGTATCATTCTGTCAACTCCGGCTCGGGATGTGGTTGCTAGGCAGCGGCTCTTATGGACCCAGAGTGGCTGTGATTTGCCAGCCTTCTGCAGACACATGGTAAGGTCCTTCCCAGCCTATCATCTACAGGGACTTCTGCACGCCGGCTGCATACTGCTGAGCTTCTCCTACCTGAATGTGAGCAGGAAAAGACACACTTAAATGAAACCTTTTTTCTTTGCTTTTTTTTTTTTTTTTTTTTTTTAAAAACAAATCCCATTCCGGTAGTGTTTCCATAACTCCCCTTAAAAGCCAAACCAAACCAAACCAAACAAACAAAAAAAAAAAAGCCATGAAACGGAGACCGGAACAAGGAAAAGAGGTTAGTGGGTTAAGTGGTGTGTGTTTCCTGCGTTTGCAAAGGTGCCTACAGTGAGGAGGGCGGCTGTGATTCGGCCATTAGTTACAGATGGTGGCTGCAGGCTGGAGATTCCTGCAGCCAGACCACAGCTCTTGTGTCTTTTCCAGCAAGGCAGACTTTAAACTGCTCAAAACCTGTATCAAGATGGCATAAAAAATAGTGGATTTGATACTTAGTTTGTTGCGAGCTGGGTCCTTTATGTATTTTGATGCAGAAATGCCTAGAAATGTGAACAAAAAAGAGTTAGTTCGCCAAATGAGGTTTCTGTCCCCTAATCCTTGCAAAAATGGCATGAGTGGCAAGTAGGTAAAGAACATTCAGGAGGATTTATAAGCAAATTAGATTTTTCAAAACTTTGAAGCAATTTGTGTACAACTTTTGGTGAAGGTTGTGTCTCTCAAGCAGTGAAGGAGAGCATTAAACAGATTACTCCGGGTACTGGCAGTGGCAAAAGAAATATTTCTGAACAGCCTAACTTTTAATGTTTATCCATTCCTTAACTCTGAAGGCTTTCATTCCTCTTGTATGAACAGCAGACTGAGACATGGAGATTCACGTTTTTCAGCAGAAACCTCGTTATATTCATGAGACAAATCTCTGTACTGTAAATGCAGGAACTTAATTGGTGGAAGCAGCACTGCACACTCAGTTAACCTCTGCAAATTAAGATGTGAAAAATACTGTGTCAGACTGATTCATTTTTGTCCTTCACTTTGCTTGCAGGTACTGTTTGATGAGTGTGAAAGGATGCTTCACTGATTTTCATATTGATTTTGGTGGCACTTCAGTGTGGTATCACGTTTTCCGTGGGGGGAAGGTAGGTGAACCTTATTTGATATTTGTTTTTATTTCTCTGTGCCTCTCAGGGAGGGGAGGGGTTGTTTTCTTTTCCTTTTCTTTTTCTCTTTCTCTCTTTTTTTTTTTTTTTGAGAGAGAAAGGATCAGCCAGTGATCAGTGATCAGACTGTTTCAGCAGCTTTGTTGATACACACAGAGTTTGCTGAACTAGGAGGACACCAGTCACCGTTATGAAACAAACAAGTGATTTATTTGAAGCACCAAATGTGTTATTTGCTGGTGGTGGTGCTTTTCGGCACTGTGTGGTGTGGTCCAGAAGTGTCTTGCAGTGAGATGTGGCTGTGTGTACCCTTGTTGGGTCAGAGTGCCCTCACAAGTCTCCTTCTGTAGCTAAAGCTTCTGTTCCTTTTAGAGATTCTGTGTTCCTTTAGTGTGCACAGGCACAATAAGCCAGAACTGAAATATTAAAGGATACAGAAGTGTTAAAATACACAGCATGTATGGCTACACTCACATCTTTCCTGGTTTAGGATGGTTTTTTCCCAATTGTAGCACAGACAGCGTGCGCTGGGAACTGAAATCAATCTGTGGTACATACCCTGTTCCTCTCTGTAGTCCAGTGGAGTTGTACTATACCAACACACTGCTTTGAGCTGCAAGTAAACCACAGGCATCTTCTGAGTGAGATGTTTCTGGAAGAGAGATGACAACTGACAGTTTTCCAGCCACTTCCAGCACATGGACTAATGGCTGCTGCTGTCTGTGTGTGCCTCTGTGTACAACACCTGGAAAACAAGTGTTTCATGCAGAAAGCAGCTCATTTGTCCAACACACGATAGCCTTGGTGCAATCTCTCACCTGTTTATTTTTGTTGACTGTTGGTAATAGTTAAATCTTCGTTTTGTTTTTAGATCTTCTGGCTGATTCCACCTACTCTGCAGAATCTAGAACTTTATGAAGAATGGGTTCTCTCAGGAAAGCAAAGTGATATCTTCCTGGGAGACAGGGTGGAACGGTGCCAAAGAATTGAGCTGAAACAAGGCTACACGTTCTTCATTCCTTCAGGTATCCTTGTTAACTAACCTTCTGGAATGACTGGGATTGTGTTTTACTAACAATTCTCTGTAAAACAATTCTTCACACCTAAACCCTGTACTGATCTCTCTATTTGCTGTGGCAGGAGAAAGGCTAGGGAGTAAATGTGCTTAGTTTTCCAGAAATTAGGGCTGATGGAAAATGTACTATGAGGAAGTGTGTGCAGTGATCACTTGTGCTGTACTGGGAGAAAGGAGAGAGGAGTTGGGCCTCTGGAGCTGTCAGTTCACCACTTCTCATCAGGGTTGTATTGACTGATGCTGTTAGCTTTCTGGGAAAGATAGTTTTGTCTTTTTGTGATCTCTGCTGGCAGGTTTCACCTGCAGTTCAGTAACTTGCTTCTTTGCCTCTACCTCTAGCCAGAGGTGGGTCTTGATTCCCTGGTGGAACTCAAGAGAGATTCCAGTCCATGGAACAGCAGGTGCTGTGCTCCCTCAGGGTTGCTTTTTGGGGAAACAACTTTATTGTCATAACTCTTCAGAATTTCTGCTGCTGGAGGCTGTGCTGAATCTGGACATCTTCCAGCAGCCCAGCCACACTCAATTTTACACTGCTGCCCACCTCAGTAGCTGTGTTGCATGATCCAGCCTCGTCTTGCAAAGCCACCAAATAGTTGCTGCTTTGCAGGCTGGTGCTTCAGCCCTTTCTGCTCCTGCTAAATTGGATTAAGGATGGTGGAATGTGTAGCAGTCCTCATTTAAGATGATATCAGACCTTTGCTTTCTGTGACTATTACGGGACCATAAGGTTGTTCATAATCATTTAACATATTGCCTCTGTATAGTGGATCTTACCAAGGAGATAAATATAGGTAGACTTTCTACATGACAGAAAGACAGGCTGAGAGTTTTTCAGCTCTAGAATTAATTAGTCTGTGGAGATAGGATTATTATTTTTTAACCCTAGAGACAGAGAGAATGCAGGTCATGCAGAGACGGTGACAATGTTCTTTCCAGCTGGGGAGCGTTGTTAGGATCAGTTGAAGGCCACAAATGTGCACATTTGTAAGTATTTGGTAAGAATCAGCCTGGGAGGTGACAGGAAAAATCACTTTGAGAGTGGAGGAGTTAATCCATTAAAGGAATTAGATCTTCCCTTGAAACAGGTCAGAGTGTGCTGTTACTGTTTGAACTGGGTGTTTGAGTGTGGCTGTGCTGTTTGCTCAGATCCCATTACTGCATCCTCTATTTATCTCCATCCTCCTGTGAAAAGCCTCCTACAAGTAAGACTTTCTGTATGTCAGTTTAGTCATGTTCAGCAGCTGGAACACTGCAGGTTGTGGGAGCTTGGACAGGACACAGCTGTAACATGGTGGCTGACACAAAGTGATTCCAAATGGGTTTTTGACTGTAGTTTCTGTTTTCTTAGGAAAGCCCCAAGTGCAGAAGTGCCAATACCTCAGACATTTTAGGCTCCATGCCAGATTTGAAAGGCATTTATGAATAATTTCTCTGTAAGCACCTCATAGATTCAAGGGTTTTTGCGCTGCTGTATTTTATTTGGAAAACTTCTTTGTAAATCTCTTATTTATGTGAAAGGGCATTATTTCTGTCTTTGTTTTTAGAGTATGGAAATGCCTAATTAAAGGCTGTTCCAGGTCAGTGAATTGAGCATAGCTGTGTAAAACAGGTCAATTCCTGTGACCTCTTTGCTCTGGTTTGTGCACATATCACGTTAGTTAATGTTTGAAAGTGGTTTTTACGTGCTTTAGAAGTGTTCTTAGTGTTTAGGTTCTGTTTATGGGTGTCTGTAAAACCAGCATGTCCCATATTTTCAATTGAGCCTGATAAACCCGTGACCAGCCTCAACTCATCCATGAGGAAATACCTTCTAATTACAGGTTTGGCCACAGAAAGTGTAGAGGAATTAGTGCTCAGCTGGGCTGTGAATGGAGAACATTTCAGCAAAGGACCTTTCCCATAAAATATCCTGCTCTGCTCCTGTTTTCAAGTAATTTTTGGGAGTAGTCCTAGAAATGCTGTGATACCATAGCAGTGTGAGGGTGAAATAGGTAGACAAGACTGTAAGAAGACGTGAAGGAGTGAGATCACAGGCTCCTGGGAAATGGAAGGTTTCTCTGAGAATCTGGGATCAGCAGTAGATCCAGAAAATCCCTGAAAGTACAAAACACTTGGACAAGAATGGGGATCATTCTTACAGAAGGCATAATTACAGTGCTTACCAGGGCCTCGGGGTATTTTCCTCTCCATCACTGCCATCATCCTTTCAGGATTAAGTTTAAACCAGTAAATTTCTACTGTTTTTTCTGACCCTGTAGAGCACTGAGAACGTGATCCGAGCTGTGGTGTCAGGAGTAATTGAGCCCAGTATTGTCGCACAGTGAGATGTTACGAGCCAAGGTGCATTTTGCAGCATTTTAGAAGTTCCGCCTAAATATGGGGAGGGGGAAATAAGCTGGAATTCTGAGGGGTACTCATGCAGGAGCCCAGCTGTACCTTGGTGGCCCTATAGGGCTGCCCCACACAAGCAATGCACCATTACAAGTTCTCACCTCCCACTTTACTGGTTCCCACTGGTGAGTCAAGGATGGTAACTCTGGTAAAGTCTGTGGTAAAGTGATAAAATCAAATGGGAACTTGGCCTTTTCCATTAATGTAGTAGGGTCAGCATAATTGTTGATTTAGAAATACCTATGTTGTGCCATGCTGAGGTTTATGGCCAGATTAGATTCAAGATCTTAGACCAGCTGGAAGTTCAAGAGGGGAGGAAGCCATAGCTGCTACCAGTGTTAGTGAATGATTTTTTTATTTTTTCTGTAGAAATCTAACTGTTGTTTTCCCAGGATGGGAGCAAACTTGTCCTTATGCAGGAAGAGTGCTGTGGCCCCAGGGTGTTTGCACTGTGTATGTTACCATGGGCAAAGTTTAATATGGAAAGTTCTCATATGGGAAACATTCACCACAGATGAAATGTGGTCAGGGTAACACATCTCACTCTGGGATAGTGGACAGGGAATGCAGCATATCTGCCTCACCTGCCAAATAGAAGGGAAATTCTTTATAGAGCCTTCTTCTCCTCAGGTGGAAACTGTGATGATCTGGAAGAGAAAAAGCGTAATCTCAGTGCTAAGTTATTGTCTCAGTAGGGAAACAATAAAATTTTACCAGTCACAGTCAGATCTAGAGCTTGTCCAGTATTATTTGTACTGTAGTTTTCTTCTGCACCATGTGATGACTTTCAGGGGAGATGTGTGAAGTGTTTGGAGTCTGTTGTGGTGGTGGTACAGAGTAGTTCAGGGAGCTCCCATCCCTGTGCTGGGACACACAGAACCAGTGTCTGGGCGGCATCTCTCAGATTTGTACAGCTCAGGATTACTGCAGGCACATGTTTTTGGCTTCTACACAACCACTCGTTCTGTTACATCCTGACTGTTCCTTTACAGCCTTTTTGAAATACTGCTCACTAAGTTAATGCCAGCTAACCAGGTTTTTAATATCCTCAGTGCTTCTCCTTTTAGAAGTATTTTTCTCCTTTTACATCACTGCATAACTTCACTGGCACCTTTCTCTCTCCTTCTGTTGCCCTTCACCTGCCACTCCAGTCTTTATTCTCTATAAACTGTCTTTCACTTCTATCCTTGCACTTTTTTTTCGAGTGGTGCATTCATTATGCATTGATTTCTCTCTGTCTTGGTCTCTGGATACCACATTAGTTTCTCTCGTGTCCCCCTAAACATCACTGTTCTTACCTAAAACCAAGCTCAAAACTAAGCATACACAAAAATTCATCCTTTTTCCATCCTCTTGCTCTTTTAGGTTTTAGTCTTGCTGAATATATAGTTTTGACTGTAAGTGATGGACCTGTGACATGGATATTGTCTTTCTCCTCCTCCCTCTTGTCCTCTACAAGCAAGATCTTGCAGTAGTTTGAAATATGTTAAACTTACTTGCCTTTCTTTCAATTTTTTGCTAGGCCTCTCTTCCAAAACATGACCTTTTCTTTCATGCATGTGTATGTATGTCTGGTGCAGACACTTGCACTTCAAATTCAGAGGAGTTTGCACATGTAAAATTGGTGCATCCAAAAGCAGCCAGCTTGCAGTATCTCGTGGAAAATTTGTCTTGCAGTGTTCTCGCCTGCTAATGTGAATTCAGAGTGTAATCAGTGCATGTCTTGAAAAGGTGAACTTGAGCCAGTTCTGGCTTGTTACTGATGTTGTCTGCCAGAGTATGGATAAACTGGGATCTTCCTCTTTCATTTTGTGAAGATCAGTCTTACTGACCTCCAGAGCAGTTGCCACACTCACTGTGGATACAAGTTGATTCCAGGGTTTGCAATGTGATTGGTCTCAGAACATTTGCAAACCTCCTGGTTTGGGTGTCTTTGGGAGGACATGGCTGGTGCTACCAAGAGTTGCTCTGATCATCCTCTGTTTCTTACAGCCTTTTTCTGAGCCTCTGTCACTGGTCAGGGGCACTGGGCTCATGAGCAGCTGTGGGCTTGGGTTGACTCTTCTGATCTTCCTGTGGGCTTTAATGTGAGTCCATGGAAGAGATGAGATGCTGGGCTGCCAGTAGATGTTGTAGAAGACTTCTGCAGTGCTGATTTATTTGACATTCCTACGATCAAAATCCAGACAGGATAACTTGCTGTCAACTGGAGGATGTTCCTTGCTGGTTCTTCTTCAAACTTCTCCTCATGTTGCTGCATGCAATTTTATAACAGTTGTATTTCACCTCAGAGCTGGCAGTGTTCCCCTGAGGAGTAAGCTGTTTGTTTTACTTTATTTTTCTTATGTTCTCTATACTGCACTTCGGGGCCTTTGGCATGGAAACATGCTGTGAGAGTCTCTCTTAATTATTGTGGTAACCTGAGAGTGCTCCAGAGTTCTTGTCTCCAGTCAAATGCAGAAATGATGACCTTTCCCAGATGAATGTTCTTGGGAAGGAGAGTGGACAGAAAGAGATGTTCTGTGTAGACTGCAGGCAGCTCTTTGCAAGGATTCAAAGTGTTTCAAACGCTGTCTCAGTGGTTCTCAGTGGGATTTTGCCAGTTACGAGTGTGTGGTCTTAGGTCACCTCTGCTGTGCCAGTGAGCGTTTGATGGATTATTGTGTGATGGGGCCAGAAGGTGGCACATAGCCCTTACAGCAGGGAGAATGACAGGCTATTAAAATCTGGCTGGTACATTTTTTACAGGGTGTTGTGCTAGGGCTGCAGAGCTGCCTGGCTATTTTTGGTTGCTGTTTAGCTTTTCCCATTCTGTGAGCTTCCACTGAGATTAACGGAATCTCCATGCCTGGAACCTCAGGGACCATGTGAAGAAGACTGGTGGAGAGGATCAAAGAGCAGAGGCTTTTTGCCTTGAGTGTTTGCTTTCAGATGGAAGGTGACAGCATAATGCTGGACTTTTGGTTCTATACCTAATGCAGTGCTCTACCTAATTCTTACAAATGATTTAAGGTTGAGAGTTGCTGTATTACTTGTACTACCAGGGCAAAATTAGTAAATTCTTAACTTTAAAAATGTAAACTTGATCTTTCCTTGGTACATTTGGTTGTGGGCACTACTATTACACAGTCATTCTTCTTTTGACGTGAGCAAAACATTTCATTTGCTGGCAGTGTCCATTCTCAGGTTAGCTCTTTAATCACTTTTTATTTCTGAGTAATACATATTTCATCTTTTCTACCCCAAATTGCTGTAGAATTGCAGGAAGATGTGTGCGACTTCTATATCACAAGGCAAAATTATCAGTTCAGTTACTAATGGAAACAGATGCACCATGGTTTTGGCTTGGAGCTTGTAGGCTGTTTGCCCCATAGCTTTATAAGTTAATATTCTTTTTCATTATTTTCAGATGGATGATTGCGTCCTTGAGTAGGAATTTGCAGCCCACTGAAATCTTCTAACAAGTTTGCAATGTTTAATAATACTTGTTTTATAAAATTCAAAAGATAATGAGATCATATCTTTTAACTGTTCAGAAAAACGTTTGTTACTGTTAATTTTACCTTCTTGATTTACTAGAGATGATAACATCTAAATATTCAAGTATATCTTAGGAGTGGTGGAATAATTCATAACTGTAAATCAGCTGAGAGCATTTCTGAGCCTCCTGAATAGAATTCCTGCGCAGTGTTGGCTTGGCTTCATACACTGGGATTGTTTCGGGAAGGAAAAAGCACTTACTGATCACTAGGAACTGAAATAAAAACCATCAACTTCAGAAGAACCGTGAGTGGACGCTCTTCTTGTTGAGGCTTGACATGAGGGCTGTGAGCAGTGTCTGTGCAGTGTCTGTATTCCCAAACCCATTTTTCCCACATGGCTGAGGCTGTCATGGGGCAGGACTGGGCAGTGGCTGTGCCGGAGCCGCTCCAGGGAGGACGGGCTGGTTCTGCCTTTGCTCCGGCGGCACCGGTGTTGGCACAGGCTGGCTGGGGAGTGGTCGCCCACGGGGAAGAGTTTTCTAGTTCATGACTAGTCCTGGAAGCCACAGAGTGAATGTCTTTCTCTCATCTGTAGCATTTCATTGTAGCTTCAGGTAATATTTAACAGGTGCTTTTGTTTGTGGCTTTCAGACAGAAATTAACAGTGTCTTATTCCATTGACTTTTGAATTTGTCAGTCCTTATTCCAATTGTTCTGATATTACTGCAGTGCTTTTTTTTAGCATTAAGGATAAAATTTAATTTGTGGCATTTTTCTCTGGTTTTGAGACAATTCCCAAGAGGTGAGATGTTACCTCCTGTCTTGCACTAAGCCATGAAACACAGAGGGTTGTGCAGCAGTAGCAGGGTTTGTGTAAGCAGCACAAAGCAGTCACTGAGGAAAGGACTGATGAACTCGCTCCTGAGGTGCCTGGGTTGAAGGCTGTGTGGCAAGCTTGTGCTGTGAGAGCTGGAAGTCAGACACACATGGACAGACATGACAGGCTGTTCAGCACAGGGTGACATGGTCATACATGTCAACAGACCTGTCAATTCATCCAGCAGAAAGTAACAGCATAGGTGAAGGTGAGGCAGGGATGTGGTGGATGATATTAAAGCAAACCCCTTGGCTGCCCTTCTGTCTTAACCATACGTGCAGCATCTCCTGTTCTGGAGGTTTCTCTTCCCCTTTAAAAACCTTGGTGGTTGGGAAGCTGGAAGATGGGTGTTGTTTGCAAATGGTCACAATGAACATTCATCCTCCTCAGTTTATTTCTGAGTCGTGCTGTAGCTAAGCTGTGGGAATGGATTGAATGTGCCATCCAAGCTTCTCTGTTCTCAGAGCTCATTTCCACAATACATTGCTCTGATGGAAACTGTTTCCTGTTTTCTGCTCATCTCTGTTTCCTCCCACTTCTACTTTTCTACTGCTGACCTCCAGTTTTTCTGCATACACAGCCTGGTTAATGTTAGAACAAGAGATTTTAATGCTGGGGTGTTTTTCCTCTGTAACACCTGTGCCAGTCTTCCTGGGATTTTCTACCTTGTCAATTCTCCCATCTTTTTTTGTCTAACCTTGCCCATTCTGTCCTGTATCCCTGGAATCCACCTCTTGGTGCTCGTGCCTCTGCAGTTTCAATTATGCGCGTACGTTCCTCAGGCAAGTGGAAGCTATTTTGGGATGCAGTGTGACTGAAATGCTGCACAGCTGAGTGGCCAAAATCTATTTTATGTGCAGGTGACTCCTCCGACAGGGCTGTGTCCTGCAGAGGGGCTGAGCTGGATCCTGCATGTGGGAGCACAGGAACTGCACGAGATCTGGGATTCCCCAGGACTGAGCTGTGTGCCCAGCTCAGCACTTCAGCAGTGAGGGGATGGTACCCACAGGCATCATCCATACCCATCTTTTACCTATGCCTGGAAATCATCCCACTCCCTGCCTTGAATAGGAACTTTAATTCCCAGGACTTTGTAGTTAACGACTTTGTTGCTTGGTTTTTGATTTATTTTTATTTTCCTAACCCTGATGGACTTTAGTGCTGTGTTATTAAAGGGTTTTGCTATTGAGAACTGTGTCATTAACAGCAGTATTTTCAGTCTTGTTATTAGAAATACTTGCATCTTGAAGGACCTAGTGTTTAGTTAATTCAGAAGCTGGGAGCTGGAGGTACTAATTGTTTGTAAGATGTTTAGTCCTGGATTATAAATGCAAGTAGGGAATTAAAGGCCTTATCCACAGAACCAGGGGTTGTCTGAGGTAGTTTATGGAAGACTTTCAGTCTGCACCTGTACCAACTCTGCAGCAATAGAGGTTTGAAGCTACATTTGTGGCTTTTAATCTTTCTGTTGAGGGTTTGTTATGTCTGGGACACGATTTGTTGGAGCATTGGCTCAAGCTAGTGATAGATCCTTTCACATTTCTCCCAAAAATATTGGGACTATTACCAAGAAAGTCTAGCAGTTATTAATATGAAGACCCTTGGCATCTCGTGGGGGCAGAGTCAAGAGGTCAGGGAAGGTGTGATGACAGTAAAACCCTAAGAGCAGGAGACAATGAAACCAGTGTTAAATTTTCACTGAAGAAGTGTAATTGTAGGAGGAGGCCACTGTGTGGTTGCAGTAGAAGCACCCACTCAAAGAACAACTGCATTGATGGAATTTAATTTTATTGATTATTAAATGAAGGGGTATCTCCTTTTAACCTTTCATAGACAACTAGAAAGCCAGGTTTCAGCTTTTAGTTAAGTGGGAAGTATTTGGTAACAAATTGCATTTTGAATGATGTTGATCATTTCATTGAAGTAACAGCTCCAGTAAGGTTGGACATTGACACCTGTGCTGAGAGAACTGCAGTGGGAAGTGATGGTGAGGGCTCCTCAGTGTTCTGCTGATAACTGCCTGTTTCTGAGCTGTCTTCTGCCACCACTAAGTTATGTGGCCAAGAAAGTCATGTCATTTTTTCGAGTTTGAGTTTGTTGCTCTCAAAACACGACAATTGAGGTGAATTGTCATGCAAACCAACCCTGTGTTTCAGCACTGAGCCAGTAAGCTGGCTTTGAGAACCCACATTTCCTTCAGCAGGTTGTTTCCATTCATTCCCCCAACCACAGAAATCTTTGTTTACCCAGTGCAAGCAGTGGCCCCAACTTCCTTGACCTTGGATCAGCTTTCCTTCCCAAAGACTAGAATCAGGAAAATAATTTATTTTTCTGGTAGTTTGCTCTTAGTACAGACTGATGTATTTCATGTGAGGTGCTGAACTACTTCAGCTGTGAAGTATTTATAGTGTTGATGTGTGTAGTTGCCACCCTACCCTTACATGAAAAAAAACTTCCTCTCCAGTTGGTTGTTCTTGATTTGGAAGTAATAAACAGGCTGGATCCCTGTAACTGAAATTATACTGACTGGAGAAGGAGAGATGGAATAATTCCGAGAGCTGCCAGAGCCATGAGCCACCCGCTGGTTTTATATGCATCACATTTAGTGTGTGGAATCAGACCTGTAAATTGACTGAAGCCCTGGAACAGGTTGCCCAGAGGATATGTGGAGTCTCCCTCCCAGGAGATCTGAGGAGCCATCTATACATAGTTCTGTGCAGCTGGCTCTGGGTGGTCCTGCTCGAGCAGGGGGCTCAAGCTCCAGAGGTCCTTCCAATCTCTGCCATTCTGTAATTCTGAAATTCAGAAAACTGTATCCAGACTGATGGGCTTGTGTTTCCAGGGAGAAAATTCTAGTGCTGATTTCTTTTCCTTCCCATCTCTCTCCTATCAACATGCCCTTAAATGAAATCTCCAGTCCTGCCATCTGTTGTGGCTCCAGGACTTCTCAGATAGAGCTTTGCAGGCCTTTATGGTGGAAAGACTGTTGTGGAGGAGCACTTTTATGGCTGCTGGCTGGAAAACCCTCTAGGCTGAATGGCATTTTCCTGCTCCCTCACTGATCTGGAAGTGAAGGAAAGCTGCCACAGCTTTAATGGAAAGTACTGCACAGTCAGGAGAAAATTGACTGCCCCCCATGTTGCTTTGCTGTCTGCTGGTTTATAAATTGTAATGCTTTTCATTAAAAAAGGAGGGGGAAAAAAAGTGTCAGGTCTCAGTGGGTCCCAGATCATTAGCAGGATCAATTCCTTTTTCACTGCAGAGATCAGAGGCTACAGACTTGCATAGCCAGAGCTCCAGCTCCTGACAGACCAAGCAAACAATGCAGAGGCAGAAGAGCTGGTGTGTGGCTGCCTGAATTGCTGTGCCTGGATTTTCATTGTGATAGAAGATTCTTTGGAGCCTGTGAAATGAATTCAGTCGCTTGCAGGATTGGGTCAGAACAGTCTCATCAACTCCAGTACTAGAAATGTTAAAGCCTTTAACTTGGGGCTTGCAGTGTAAAAGATTTCTTGGTTACTTCAGGAAGTTGATCCTAGGAGATGAAACTTTCACCTCTGAAGGAGGGCTGGTAATAATGTGAAACCTTTTACGTCTGAAGGTGTTTGTTCTGGTGCTGGTGTGAAGGAAGTTTGCTGTGCCTCAGTCCAGTTCCACAGCCCTTGCCCACCACCACTGCTGACATGGTTTGCAGCCATGCTGGAGGTGCCAGTCTGAGAGCCAAGTGTATGAAACAGACTGAATTTACTTCTTAGTCATGGATGTGGTTGAGTCATAAACTTGCGTGTGCTCAGTAAACACTGTAACTGTTGGGTGAATAAATAGAAGAAATTTACAGAGGGTTGTAAGGCTGCACGTCACAAGATGCCCTTCTGCTATGACTAGTCCTGAAGTGTGGCTATGAACGTCCCATTTAACCTTTCACTGCTTTAACCTCTCATCCCCTGCACAGTGGGATTCAGGGGGTTGTTAAAATTTGATTATAAATTGCTCTGTAATGCTGCGTAGCACGAGGCATTCTCAGTTCTCTGCTTTCCCTCTCTAGGGTGGATACACGCGGTTTATACTCCAGTAGATTCTCTGGTGTTTGGTGGAAATATCCTGCATAGCTTTAATGTTCCCATGCAGCTTCGCATCTATGAAATTGAGGACAGAACAAGGGTAAGGATACTTGATTCTCTTTTTAACTGAGCAGTTCTTTGTGACTATGATCTGTCATAGTCTCTCCCTCGTATTCGCTTCTGACAAACAACAACTGACGGGATCTCCGTGTCAGAGTCGTTGAAACAAGAGGTAAACATGAAGTAATGAGACTTTCAAATGTTGCTTATTTTTAGTGGGATTTACTCATCTGCTTCCCACAGATGTGTCCCTTCTATGTCTTTTGTCTGCCTGTTAAACTTTTATAAAACACCTTCCCTTTTGCACAAAAACATATCGCACTTAGCAGACCTTTGTACCAGTACTTCTGGTAACCTGCTGATCATCTCTCTGTGCACGCCTGGGGTGGATACCTGAGCCTGGAGAACTGATGGCACTGGCTGGTTCTGCTGCCCACAGCTGAACTGACAAAGCTGTACAGAAGTCATGTATGAAATGACATCTTCTGTAATTGGCAGTCACTACAGTGACTTGATACCATGCAAGAATTTCTTGGAACAGAATGCCTGGGGTGGGACATTAATCTGAACATTGTGATGTTCTTCTGGCTGTAGCATCTACCTGATGGAAAGGCTGGAGGAGGTTACTGTGCCACCTCTTTGCTGAGAGTGACAGTTTTATCCTTAATTAATAAACTGGGCACCTTGTTACTGAGTTTCATAAAGCAGCAGGATCTGAAGGAAGTGCCACTGTTTTAGTAGGCTGTTAAATAGGCTGTGCAAGGCCATCATAGCATTCTGACACAAAAATGGACCAGAGGGATGTACAAATCCAGATGGGGACCCTTTAGGAGGCCTTACTCTGAGGCAGTGCTGGTAAACCACTGGCACAGGTGCCAGCTCTGCTGTTAATGGAAGTTTGGGCTGGCAAAATGGCAGGAAATTTAAATTCTTCTTCGCTAAAGTCTTAAAATGGTATATTGTGGACATCAGTGCAGCTCACTGTTACTCACCTCTACAAGAGGGCACAATTCTGACTCCAGGTTGGCTTTTACCCCAAATTTCTTTCTTTGCAGTGAGAGTGCATAGGCCTGAGGCAAATACGTATTGTTTTGAAGTACATCTCTGACTCAGTGGGAGGAAGGGTGTCCTCCCCCCAGCCTCCCTGGCTTCCCAGCGGGTACAAGGCCTGGTAATCTTCACATTGCAAAACAGTAGTGGGAGCAGTTGGTTTCCTGGAGTGACTTTAATGAAGAGAAGCAATATTAAGCAGAAAAATGAATTCTTAGTGGAAGAGAGATGGAGACAAAAGCTGAAATTTAGAGGAATTAGAACAGAGGGAATGTGGCAGAGAGCAGAAGGAGAGGTAGCGACCAGAATGGATTCAGTCTGACTTGGAATTGTTGTCCCAAGGCAAGTGTCAAGTGTCTTGAGAAAGTGCAAAGGGACTTGGACAGGAAAAAATTACGGTGGCAGAAGCAGGAAGGGGCTCACCATGGCCTGGCAGAGGTGCTGGGCACAGGAAGGTTTCCAGAGTGACTGTAAATAAGAAGCAGCAAACCATGCTGGAAGCACACTGCAGGGGTGAGGGAGGCTGTGTTGTTGCTGGGAAGGATGTTTGCACAGGCTGCTCACATGGAGAAAGGAGGAGACTGGGAGGAAGGATCGTGAGTTATTTCCATTGATGTCTGTGAGGAAAATGGGAAGGAAATGCTCTTTTTTCCTCAGTTGTATAAAAATGGACATTTTGTTCACACAGGGCTTGAGCAACCCAAAATCACACACCTTGGGTTGTAACTGGTCAGTCATGCTTCATGTCAGGCCCCTCCTTGGGAAGGTGGGGGCAGCTTTGATTTTCTAAGCTTTTTATACCAGGAGGCAAAACTCCGTGTAACAGTCAAATATTTTGGCAACTTTTAGGAACTTATCAGCCAGTTACACTGAAATGACTTTTAAAATTTACTAGCACCCGCATCCTGTGGGGAGGTTCTGGGAGTTGGGTGTCTGCATCTTGAAAAATGTCCTGTCAGAGTTTGTTGGGAAGGGGATACTGCAACATTTGGAAATCCCAAATCAGACCTTCGCTCTTGTCATTTTTTGTTTAAATTTTCTTTGGAATCTGTGTAGTTCTTTATCATTTTCCTTGCAAAACTACTGAAGTGCTTTAAAAAAAACCCAATGAAAGCCAACAGCCCAGAATATCCACGGCTTCACAGAAGCAATTTCAGCACTTGGATGTTGCTGTGTGCTGGCAACGTGTTACGCACAGTCTGTACCTGTGTTCACAAACTTGTGCTCGTAGGCAGATGTATAAAATCAGAACTGTGTGAGCAGTTGAAGAATAGCAAGGATTTCTGGACAGAAACAAAACAGAAGCCGTGCACCTAAGGCATACAGAAGTTTGATAAAAGGCAGGAAAATCAATAGTGTTATTTAGAAATAATAACACCCCCCCAACCTAAAAATATCAGGCAGGAATCTTGAAGGGGAAATGGTTTCAAAACAGGATTCGGGTGTGTACAACGTTATTTGCTTTGTCAATCAAATTTTGTCATTTCTCTGTTGAAATAACTCCATTCATACACTGGCTGGTCTGGCAGACTCAGTACAATGTAGTTCACCCAAATTTGCCAGTGTGAACATACTGCAAATGAGTTTCTCATCAGTATTGATCTTTCCATTGTGTATAGCACAGTAGTAAATTACATGATGTGATTGACAAAGTAATTTGCCACACTCAAATCAAAGTGTAATACAGGTGTGCTTCCCCTCTTCATTTTGCACAGAGCAATTTTATGGAGGTTTCACTGTGTTTAAACCTGCTATGTAATGCTTAATCATCTTTGATTGCTGATACTCAAAGTCATTTTTATGCTAGGTGTAGTTGTTATTGTCTTAGCAGCTCAGACAAGAATAAATACATGGTTGAAATGGTAATGCTGATTTACAGCCTGATAAAATTGCCTAGTTTATATACTTGTCATGCTTATTCTAGCTTAATTCCTCATACCCCTGGGAGACTTTTTAAGAGGGTTGTAGCCATTTAAAAATAGTTTTAAGGAGTAATAAAAAACATGTCTATTGTTGGAAACAGCTCCTAATGTGCAATTGAGGTAAACAAATATTCTCCAGCCTTACAGTTCATAGAGACTCTCATTTTGCAGCCTGGCTTTCCTGGAGGCCAATTAGCAGCCAGTCAAACAGGCCAAGCTGTTTTGCTCTCTGCAAGCCCAGCTTGAGGAACTGCAGAGCAGGATGCCATGCAGGGATTCATCATTTGGCATAGGGGTAAATACAGCTCTGTAGTACTGAAGAGGAAGAATGTGTCAAACTTATCCCCAGTTCATCTAAATTTAACTACCTTAAAACATTGGAAATGGGTAGGAACAAGGGCACTCCATATATACACGTAAGGTGGTCACTCACAGATGATGGTGTTTGCTATTCACTTGGTTTTCTGGAATGTAAGATAACATTTTAAGATTAATTATTTTGTAGATAATCATAAATTGCTTTTCAGTATTGTGATTAGATTGATTAAACACAAGTGGAGGTTGTAATTCTTTCAACAGGCATTGTGCAAGAGACTAATACTTTCTTCAGGAAAGCGTTTGTCTTACTTGCTTAGGGTTTTTGTTTTGTTTTTGGAGGGGTATATAAATCTCTAAAATAATTTCACTTTGAACTGAAGAAATGGATCATATTCCAGAGAGGATTTTTTCTTGCTGTACAGGAATAATTAATTTTTTTTTTCAGTGGATTGTAAATTATTAATCACAGAAGTTAGAGCTGGAAATGCCTATTAGATGATCCAGTGTATTTCCCTGCTGGTGGGGAATTTAGTCCTCTGGCAATGTCTGTATCAGATATTACACTTCAAACTCATCACAGAACATTTTTAATTTCTTTCCTTCTTTCTCTTATTCCTCCCCCCCTCCCCATCAGAGTTCATTTGACTATGAGTGTACAATGGAAAGAGTATGGACATGCACATAATGCAGTTCACATCCATTATAATTAATAAATGTTCAGGGATATCATAAAGAGCATATTCCTCTATCCTTTTCCATAAGGCAAACTTTAAAAGTTTTTAAAGCACTGTTAGAGTCTCTTTACTGGCAGAAGGCCCTGTAGATCTTTGCACAGTATCTCTCTCTACAGATGGTAGTGAGAGCTCTTCAGCTCTTCCTTCTGAAGGTTTGTAAAAGCAAAGCCTTCTCAGGCAAACAGTGGATTACAGAGGCATGGAGGGATTTGCTGTGGGTTGGAACATTGATAGTGAGGCAATTAGGAACTCAAATTGAATATTAAAGATTGATATACATAATGGGAGCACTGCATGCATTACTGCCTTGTCTTTCACATTGAATTAACATTGGTAACAACTAAATTTGGTGAAGCTCAGAATCTGTCAACAAATGTTGAGCAATGATGTCTTTAATATTCCCAGGCATGTGGCTGAAAACCTTTTGAAGGCTGAGGGGTGGAAGGCGGCTTCCTGTTTGTAAGTCAATTCTTTGCAAATTTTGTTTCCTGCAGTGCTCTCTTGGAAAAATTTGAGTTCCTTTATTAGCATATATTTTAGCATGGCTAATTTCCCCTGTGTTCCCTAATAGTCATAAGTGACTTGATCTCTTCTCTATGACAAATAACTAAACTAAAGAAAAAATTTTCTTCAATGCAAAAAGGCCCTGGGGTTAAATGTTCTCACATTTAGGGGGTTGTTGTTTTGCTAGTTGGTTTTTTTTTTTTTTCCCTTTTCTTTTTTCCCTACTGTTTTGGTGTGTGTGCTTTGTAACAAACCACACAGGGAACCATTTGGAAAGGTGCAGCAGTGCTGGATGCATGACCTGTAGCAACAAGCAGTTCAGATTTGCCAGCTGTGTTTGTGTTGAATTTAAGAGATCTAAACTTTTGGGAATTGCCATGGAGTATTTTAATCCTACTCTGTGATACATTTAGTGTGACAATACAGTATATTTTCCCTTTGTTACATTTTGGTTTACTGCTAAAAGTGTTTGCATTTCCTGTGCCCTGGGAACAGAGGCAAGTTCTTTGGCTGTCCACCTTGGGGACAGTTTTCAGATGTGGGCATTCCAGTAAGTCACTGGACTACCCAAGTGAATGCTTTGATCACCACACAGATGTTTGGACAGTGCCTGCCTTGCAGAGCTGAATCTGAGTTTCCAGGTGCTGGCTTAGTGGTTCTGTTTAGACTTTGGGCTTTTGAGTGATCTGGGGTGGGTGATATTCTGGGTTTTTTTTCCGAGATAACGCTCCTTTCTGGCGCAGTCCAGCTTTTCACTAAAGGTGGGTGCCCACCTCAGGGCTTAGGGGAGCAGTGAGTATGCAGAGAATGTTTCAAATCAGCTCCTGTAATCCCAGTGCAGTGCATGCACTGGAGCCTGCAAGGTGCACCAGGAGAAAGAGGTGTACAGTGTAAGTACAAGTGCATGCAAGATGCATGGCATCAATTTTTAACAAATCACAACAAATTTATACATATTCCTGCATTTTAGGAGCTTCCCAGATTCCTCTTTAGTACAGTGACCTCCCATAGATAGAAAACTATGCTGGAAAGGAAGGAAACCCTCTTTGTTTTCTTTTGAATCTGAAATACTCTCACAAATAACTAGTGTTGGAGAATTAAGCTTTGTGTGAGAACAGGTCTGAGATGTAAGAAAAAGTATACAGCTTGACAGGATTTTCTGTCAAAATCCTGCTTTTCCATTCTTATTCTGTTTGTGGCAAAAGCTAACTTGCTACCAAAAGGTAAACCACATAAGGGATTTTTACTTCAGTGTGTAGTTATCAATAATCAAGAATTGGTGTGTTCATTTGTTGAAGCAAATTGTTGTGACGACTACAATTGAAAAAGATATATTTCCTGCTTGACTCATTTTAGGTAATGTTGCCATTTTGATAACAATCCTGTGAAACTGTTTAGGAGATGAAAACCCATGCCTTTATTTTAAGTTGAGTTTTAGTGACTAACATCTGTATGTGACCACCCTATGTTTATACAGCAGGTAAATAATTCCGTAGGGGCCATCCATCAGTTTCATGATTTCACAAGAACACAAACCCTCTCCTCTCCCACCACCCCAAGAGGATACAAATTAGTGAACCAAGAAATGATGCTGTCGTGGCAGGCAGGCTGGCTGCTCATTCCGTATGCTGGAGGCATTCAGCTCCCTGCTCCCACCCTCTCCCCTCCCCCTCCTCTCACTGTTTGTGCTCTTGATAACACGATGGGAATGATGACTGGCCCTTGTGCTGCAAACTTCTCTCCCTTCCCCATGGACTGACAGTCTTGATCTTGCTTCCAGGTGCACGCCAAATTCCGGTATCCTTTCTACTATGAAATGTGCTGGTATGTTCTGGAGAGATACGTGTCCTGTGTGACCCAGCGCTGCCACCTCAGCAAAGAGTACCAGAAAGAATCAATGTTAATTGGTGAGTGAATCCTTTGAGTGCACATTCAGAACTGATGCTGGCACCCCCGGCTAGCTGCTGCTTTGGTTTCTGCAAAGCAGATTATAAACTGAACTGGAGAACCGTAGAAATTCTGATGAACTGTTTCTTTATTTTGGGTTGGGGAAGATTTTTGACTCTCAAGCATTTCCATGAAGTACCAACCTACTTCAAATTATATTTATTGAGCATTCTCTTAGCAAGTGAGTCCCAGAAAAATAATTTTTGGATGTGTTCATTCCTTGGTTCCAGTCATGTTTGCGTTGGGATGATCTGCCAGACAGTTGAGGATTTACTGCCATGTTTGGCACAGTACCTCAGTAGCCAGAAATGTGTGTATTGCAACTGTGCTCTAGTGAGGTGGATATTTAGTCCTTGTGTAGAGCAGCTCCTCTGCAGAACGTGCTGTGGTCACTAAACCACCTTCTTTCTCTTCTCTTCTATTTTCCTTAAACTCTACTGTAATTCTCTCTGGTAACTGACTTCCAGTTCTGCAGAAAAACAAACCCAAGAAAACACCTACACAAATCTCCATGATCTATAACCCAGGTCCAGGGAGGTCAAAGAAACCTTTGCAACAAGAGCTGAAAATGGACCAGAGGAGAGACAGATAGATGTGCCTGCAGCAGGAGGGCATTACCTTGGCACTGATGTGACCTTTGCATCAATGTGTGACAATTCCAGTTGTTTCTGTGCTGAACTGCCCTCTCTTTCCTCCCTTTGATGGAACAAGGTGGTGGGCCATGTTCCCTCTGCTTTTAAGCACAGAATAGCTGAAAACAGCACAAGCACCAGCTAAATCTTAACGGATAAGTGTTAAGTGTGGAGGAGAACTGAAGTATTTCAGTGCCTCCTGCTCCCTGAGGGGCCAATTGGAGTGAACCTGGCATGGCTGGAATTGCCCCAGGCTCTGGACAGAGGAGGGGAATGTTGACCTATAAGTATAATTCTTAATAGAAGGGATTGAAGAAGTTACGGGCAGGTGTCACTCTCCAGTGAGTTTTACGGACCGAGAATAATTTGAGGGAGCTAACAGTCTGTGTAAAAAGGCCAGGGAAAATTCCTGGGGCCACTAGGAATTTGGGTACTTCACATTTTAGCTCAGAAAGCAGGAACTCTCTGTGGAGGAATTTTTGTCTGAAGATCATCCTATAGGAGAAAAGCATGAATTATCCCTTTGGATCAGCTCTTCTAAAGCAGTGACAAAACTGATAACTGCATTTGTTGGAAAATAAGGAACAATCTCTGTTGTCTAAACCACTGGCATGGAAAGAGGCTGGTCCTGCAGGCAGGGCAGGGGTGCCAGATCAGTGATGTGTCATTTCAGAACAAATTAGATGTGGAGAGTGGATGGTTCAGGATATGGAGATGGGACCTTTTCCAGCTAAATCACCAGTGTGAATTCCAGCCCAGCTCCATAATTACTGATAATGGCTTGGTGATCCCCAGGAAATGTGCCTCAGTTCGGTTGGTAGTTGGGAGATATTCCAGTCATACAAAAGCTCGCTGGGAACTATGGATGTCCAGTGTCTAAAGGGAACAGGATTGTTTTGCATGACCAAAGAATGCCAGCTGCAAAGGCTTCAGGAAAAGGAGCCTGGGGTAGTTGGAAGAGGGTTTGGTGGTGACGTGGTCAGGGTGTTGTGACCTGTGGTGACTTCAGTTGGTGGCCTTGTGGAAAGTGAACGTGACCAGGTCTGCTATGCTGGATCTTTCACTTTGGCATTTGCCAAACTCAAAGGAGTAAAGGTACCTTCATTTACCTTTACAAAGCTGCGCTGCTTTGTTGTGTGTGAGTACTGCTGTTTCCAGTACTTGCTTTGCTTTTCTTTTAACTGGTCTGTGTCCAGACTCTTGATTCAAATGTCTGTGAACTGTAATCCTTGAGTTAAACTGATTTGTTCTGTGGTGTCTGTATCTCGATATCATTCACCCTCCTGAGGGTTGGGATATCCGAAAGAGGTCAGTGTTCCAAACCCTACCTCTTTGTTTTTAAGCTTTTCTTCAGAGCTGCAAAGGTCCTTAAATTGTCTCTTCCTTAGGGACTTCTCTATCTGCAAGCAATTTCTTGATTTCCCATGAGGGAGTATCCCTTGACAAAGAATTTCACATTATTCTCCTTAAAGAGTAATGAAGCAAAGTACTTAACTTCTCCTCAAACCCCTCAGTAGATTTAATTGTCTTCTATCCTTCTTGGTTTAAGAAAAAATTCTTCACATCCTTGTATTCATTTTCAGAAATTTCTCTTGAATAATCTTAATGTTTCTCCTACTTCTAAAAAATAATTTCCTTGACATAATTAGTTCTAAGTGTCTACTTTCTACCTTTCCTTTTGGGAGCTGGAACTGGCTGTTTTTCACCCTCAAGTTGTGCTGCTTTCTTTCCTTATGTAGCTTCTGGTACAGTGGCAGTGGTGGATCTCAGAAGTTCAGGAAGTGATTATCAGTGGAGGAGGACATCAACCAGAGAGAGCACAGGACACTGCCCACAGTCTCTGGGATTCACAGGGGGATAGTTTTCATAGAATTGGTGGAGATTCTGTTCTCCTGCATTAAAAAAAAAAAAAAATTAATATGTTGATAACATATTTAGGGAACACAGAAAGCTGAGTTGGTCAGCAGTTGGATTTTAAGAATATTTTTAGACTTTTCATACTGTGTTTTTATTACATAGTATTTATTTGCTTCGACATGAAGGTTGTTAAATTCAGAATGACTGTCAAGGCACTCTCTACTCATGAAAATGTATTTTTGTGATTGTGTTGTGATACCCCTGTCCTGATGCTTGTATGTTGGTGTAGCAATTTATATTCTTTGTATTTCTGTTTTCAAAATGTCTCCACTCACAAAACTTCAGACAGGAAAAAACTCCACCTCAGTGGAGGCAGGGCTGAAACCTGGAGTCTTCCCACTCCCGAAATAAAAACGTGAGTCCAGCTCTAAATGAGGTGGAAGATGATGGCCGTGGCTTCCTTCCCCATTCCTCAGGCCCAGAATGAATTTCCAGGCTGTGTCCTCCCAGCCAGTGCATGAGGCTGTTCTTTTTCAGATCTCTCCCAGGAGGGCAAACACGCAGGGGGAGAATGACATGACAGCAATCACAGGCGGCTGCTGTAAAAACACACTGTCTCTTTTTGTCTTTTCTGGTGCTTGTGCCTCTCAACTGGGACATTTGTCCTGCCAGCTGAAATCAGAAGGGACCCTGTTTGGGTTTCCTGCTAGATTTGAACATGCGCTGTTTCTGGGTGGATATGTCTTCATTATTTTTACTCTTATCATGAATGAGTCTGTACTGGATGTTTTCAACCACAGTTGACCTTCAGTGAGATATGGATGTTGAGAGTGAACTGACAAAGAGTAATTGGGAGAAGATCCTGGGCTATCAGAGACGTGCTTTCTCTGTAGCCTGCAGCTTTGAAGACTCCCGTTGCTAAAATTTTAACAGGATGGTTCTAACTGTATGTTAAGCCTGATGGATATAGAAAATATGCCCTCTGGCACGGTGGAGGAGCCATGTCTTTTTTTTTTTCCCCCTTCCTCTGCTCAGGGGATAGAATAGATCTGCTTATGATAGACAGGTACTAGAGTATATTGAGTGGTTCCTGTGTGGGGTGCTCCATGCAGTGATACATTTCCAGTATTCTCAGGGTTTTTTCTGCTAATGAAAATGTCATTGCTGTCTTTAGCAGACTGATAGCAACTGCTGCTCCCAAGTCACAGTGTCAGGGTTTGGAGCTGGGAATGGCAAGGTAGATATTACCCTCCGGACTGTTCTAAAGCATTTAGAAAGGTTTCATAATTATGCCTCACCCCCTTCCCTTTCTTTTAAACTCTGTGATACAGCAAGTTGCTTTTCAGCAAGGAAAGAAACTGTGTATAATTACTCTTCTTGTACAAGTGGATAAGTGTGGGGAAAGTTAAGTGATTTGCCCAGAACCACAGGGAACTGAACTGCTATAGAAGGAAAAGCTTTCTGATGCTTTCTCCTGTGGTCAAGCCTGTGCTGCTCCTCCACTGAGCTAGTTCACTGACTGGTTTGTATGAGCTGGTTTTATTTGCTTTGAGAGGAAGGGGGTGAAGATCTTTTTGCACTAAGGTGTGTGGGAGCCCAGACTGGATAACCCCTCTGAATCTGGGGTTCAGACTTGGGACTGGCTGCTGCTTTGACTCAGAAGAATGAACTACCGTTGATCTGAGCAGGAGCTGTTTTCCACAGAGACTTTATAAACCAGAAACCTCCAAGTCAGTGGAACCTTGGTAATACAGTGCTTAAAATGCACTTCTCAACAAAGTAAATGCAGATTATGCTTATGTAGGGCCTCAGCTCCCAGCACAGTAACTCTGTCAGACAGTGTTTTCATTGAAATGAATAAATAAAAATCATGGCATGTTGCATTACAACAAAACACTTGAAAACACAAAATTGAATCTCCCTCACCTTGAAGTTATCCTTCCATTATTGATTCCCTTGGTGCTTTTTTTTTAGATTAGCAGCACTAGCAGACAGTTGTTGTGTTTGAAAGCAGCCTGCTCTTAATCCGATGCTGCACCAGCCCCGTAATCCCCTGGTGTTCCAGAATAGCCTGGTACACTCCAGGTTAGCAGCAAGCCCTGTGCCCAAGGGGAAAGCTAGGCAAGGCACGAGGTGACTGCCAGGCTTGCAGAGAGCAGGCACTGGTTTGGAGGTGGTTTGTTTGGGGGTTAGGTGTGATTTGGTTTTGCCTGCCCGTGCCCAGGTGTAGTGGCACAGCAGGGCTGCCTCGTGCCGACAGCCGGTGGCAGGGACGCGGTGGCAGCTGGCAGAACGGAATTGCTGGCCCCCCTCCCTGTGCTTGTTTCTCGTGGGAGTAGGCCCCCAGGATGCTGTGGTGTTCCACTCCTCTCCTGCCTTTTGTTTCCATAGATTAGAGCAAGAGACAAAAAGTGGAGATCTCTCTTGGAAGCTGTTTTCATGTCACACCAGAGCATTACTTGGAGTAAATTATTCACACCTCCATAACGTGATCTCCCTCATTTTCTTTGGGCCTTATTTACGCTTGTGATTTGCCCCAGTTACAGCCATTAGTTCCTGCTCAGCAGAGCTACAGCACAGGAGGACAGAAACATGATTTTTCTTTGTGCAGATTTATACCACTTTCTGTTACTGACACTGTCCTGGCAGCGTAGAGATGTGTCTCTGCTTTCACCCTCTCCCGTTTGATGCCAGATCACTGGCATTTTCTCCCATCTAGGCTGGGCTTTGTGCTTCAGTCTGTTGTAAAACAGCTCACCAAGACTGTGTGGCTTAGAGAAGGGGCTCCAGCCCTGGATCCGAGAGCCTGGATTCTGATTCCTGGTTTTTCCCTAGATTTGATGTGTGACAATGAGCAAATCGTGCTTTCTCCCAAGCATCTGTTTCCTCAGTTGTAAAATGGGAGAATGACATAAGCTGATTATGTAGCCTTTGAGGTGGGTACGTGTGCTTGCTACTGTGGACAAAGGAAAAAACAGTGTGAAATAAAAGTTGGATAACCGAGTGGGTTTTAAATGTTCTGGTTAAGATATTTTCTAATCCTGTTTATTTTTCTAAGAGAAGCATGGGGGTGTATTAGCACAGAGCAGAGAGGAGGAGCTGCTTTGGAGTGTTGATGCCACCACTTCAGCACACAAAATAATCTGTGAGGCTTTTTTTGGAGGGTTGCAGGGAGGAAGTTACCCTGCCCTGTGGATGGAGCTGGATTTGGCTGTGCCCTGCCTTGCTGATAGCTGGTATTTTCTGTGACTGCCATATTTTCACAGGCATTTCAGCTTAAACTTGCCTTTCAGGAGTCATTTTATGGCCGTTTTGGTCTTGAGGAAAAATGCAAACATGACTGAAGGAGTAGCCTGGACAGAGATGATGGATTTTTGCAGACCCTGTAACAACACCACACTTGCCCTGAGAAGTGTGAGGTGGCCAGCTCGTGCCTCTGGGGCAGTAACACACAGAGGCGACCTGGCCTGGCAGGGTTTTTATTTGGAACTGCAGAGCTGAGCAGCCAGGCAGGCTGAGCGAGCTGCCCTCAGACACTGCCACTGCCTGTGGCATCTCTGGTACCCAGCTGCCCTGAGTTTTGTGACAAGATGGCACAGACTGTGCACAAGACAAGGAGCTTTTCTGTGATCAGGATCAATTCTCCTGCTTGGAACTGGGCTCCAGCATTTGTTTTGAACCACGGTGTTAAACAACCGGATGCTGAGCTTTCTCATTAATGTCCATTTAATCCTTCCTTAAGCATGGTTCACATTGTCCTAATCCAAAGCTACTGCACTGCGAAGCATGAAAGCTGTGAAAGGAACTTTTCATTAATTGTTCTCTCACTTTTTCTGTGTGACTTCTGTTTCCTTCGCAGTGTGTTTTTGTTTGCAGCTTGATCTCATACCAGTTTCACCCAGTAATAAAATTCACATTGACTTAACTGGGTGTTGCCAGTGTTAACTGTATTTTCCACAGAAATTCCTGCTGTTGCTAGCCTGCATTCAATGTTGTTCACTTAGTAAGGGAAATTGTGTCTAATAAATAAGAAAAGATGTGTGCTTGAGGGAACCACGGCCACTGGTTTCCTACATTGCTTTCACTGCTTGATTGCACGGAGTTGGGTAACAACTGGGGCTCTTAGGGGGAAATTAAGATTAATAGTTTGTTAGACTCAGAAGCTTGCCTTTAAATTTTCCTGAGAAGTACCTAGAATGTATCAGGAACAGCATTAAGAAAACCAGTAGCACGTAGCTGTGACAGCCCCTGTGTTTCCCAGTGTGTTTTGTCTTGTTGTCTGTAAAATAATCACAATTGAAATCGTGTGTCTCAGAAGAGCAATGAGTATTTATGCACTAACAACTGGGAGTTCTTGTTTTATCAACAGTTAGTTGCTTGCAGAGAGGAGAAGTATTGAGGAGTTGATTTTGTGCTGTGCAGGGTTCCTGGAAGAATGATGATGTACAGCATTTTAACGTGCTTTCTCCCATCATTTCCCCCTCCTCCTTCTGTGCTAACTCTCCTCTTAAAGCTGTAAAGCTGCCGAATCTGGTCTTTTTCGGATTTGTGGGAAAATTAATTGTGTGTGACTTAAGAGCTCTGCCTACTCCTAATTGAAGGCATAGAGGACTGAAGCTTTGAAGAAAGCATAATTTTTCCCTAAATGTTTCCCAGTCATTTGAACTGAGTAGATGTTAATGAAAACCAGCATTTAAACAGACAAACAAACGCCCCCCTCAAAGAAAAAAATTAAAAATCAGCTGAATAAAGCCCATTCCTGTCACATACTCACTAGACCATTCTCCAGTACCCTTTGAAATAGGCAGCACCTGGCCCCAGTGGTACAGAACTGCTTCAGCTGTAAGGGTACAGTGGGTAAAAATTCAGCATTCTTTTTCTAACTTTCAGATGCAAACAGAAAACGCAGCACAGACAGCTACTCATCAGATTCGTGGTTAGACATGGATGAAGAATCTTGTGATGCCCATCTCCAGGAGGAGAAGGATGACAGCTTGGATAAGAACTCCAAATCCTTGGTGGACGGCTCCTCCTCACCCAACAGCACACACTCAGAGGGGAAGGAGGCTGCAGGAAGAAAACAAAAAGCCACAGTAATGAGGTACCTAAAAAGAACTTTGTCTAATGAGTCAGATGACAGCGTAAAATCAACGACCCCTACGGACTATCCCAAAACCCCCACGGGGTCTCCAGCTACAGAAGTTTCAACCAAATGGACTCACCTCACAGAATTTGAACTGAAGGGTTTAAAAGCCCTGGTGGAAAAGCTTGAATCTCTCCCAGAGAACAAGAAGTGTGTTCCGGAAGGCATCGAAGACCCGCAGGCTCTCCTGGAGGACATGAAGGTGGGTGTGATAACTTGCTGATCCACACAAACTCTGCTCTCTGGGCACAGAAGTCAGCAGGAGAGCAGAAAGCAAAGTTCTGCTGCTGAAGGGTGGCAGCTTATGTGTGGTGGCCAGCTCATGTCAGGCTGCTCTGCCACAGAAAGGGAAATCATTCCTCAAACCAAAGCTGTCTCTGCTCTGGGAGATCCCTGTTTGCAGGCAGAGTTAGGTGACACAGTCCTTTCAGACTGTCACAGTAGTGGCCAAAAGTTTATATCCTCTCATAGTTCAGCACTTGTTATGTTCCACATGTAAATATTTTTATACCTCAAAAAGTCTGTTTATATTTATAATCTTAATCAGCCCTTTTTCCTCTCGTGTCTTCCTGATGTACACCTCATTAGTTGACACATACAAAATGTAAATACTTGATTGCAGCTCAGAAGATAGATTGTCTAACACTTCCAGTTGCTTTTTTTTTCTTTCACCTTTTTCATTTTCCTTTCCTCCATTGCCCTCTATAGGTTGATAATTATTCTCCACTGGTACAATATACTGGTTTTGGAGATGGTGTGAGGAGTGAGTGCTCACTAGTGACACAATTTCCCTTTAGATTTTCAGTCTGTGAACAGTATGGGTCTTCAGCTACATATTTTCTATACACAAGAGCTCTGTAAGGCACAATCTGAGGGGAAAAGTATGTGTTTATGTGGTACATGGGGAGCCTGTACTTTTATAGTGCAAGTGATGTAACAGCTGCTTAGAAGGGCTTCAAAGCCAGTTAAAGAAGGCTGAACATGTGCAGTGTGCAGTGGAACCATATTCCATGATCCTGAAGCTTGGAAGTGCAATACACTGCACTCGTTCTGGTAAACCACAAGAGCTTGGAAATTCTCTTCTTGCAAAATCAGCCACTTTGTACAGGGAAGTGGACACACATGCTCAAAACCACGGCTGTAGATTCACTGGTTTGCTCCAGGGTCAGTGATCTCTTAATCGGAAATCAAAATGAAGTTGCAAGGAGTTGAATTTTTGGCGAAGCAGAAAGAATGGTTGTGTTACTTCTCCAATCTTGATGCACAGACTAATTTTCACTTAAAAATTAGAGAAATCCAGAAAGGGGTATGACACGTAACGACTGGTGCAGATGTTCAGAGGGGGATCATGCTCCCTCTCTTGATGACAGACTCCAGAGTGCTGTGAGACATCTCCCGAGAACACGGCAAGGTACCATATGTGAATCTGGCTTAAAGCTCCGTGTGGGAGTATCTGTTTTCTTACTCCTCTCCAGAGCAGTGGATTCACTGACTACAGAGATGGAGAACTGCAAATGGACATTTAAAAAAAGGGCCAATATCACCTTTTTGGTAATATTGGGCTTTAACTGGTATTAAATGAGCACCTGCCAGTTTATTGTGTGCAGCTTGATGTCCCATCTTCTTTGATAACTGCCTGCTTCTAAATGTTCTGTCCTTGCCAGCACACGCTGTAACCATCAGGATGTAGCCCAGCATCTGGATACTGATGGTTCCCTGCTGGTTAAAGAGCCCATGACCACATCTAAACATCAAACACGCTGCACAACTGTTTTCTCTGGAATCACCTCTGTGTGTTTGGCCACTCTGTGACTGATTAGTCAGAGCAAGACCTTTTTGAAACCGTGTTAACTCAAACATCTTCTTGAACAGTGTCTAAAAAACTGTTAAAGAACTTTCTCACCCATCTTTTTTACAGTATTGGCTCACATATTAGGCAGCCCTCAATGTTAAGGGTGGGAATCAGTATGGCATAGTAAATTAATTAAAGCCCATGTAGTCAGCTTCCTCCATAACTCCCTGTGGTTGCACAATCCACTTCCCAAGTGCTCTGAAGGAATTGGGGCAGCTAGGGGCAGCTGAGTACATTTCCTCCCAGATCAGGAGAGGAGTCCAGGATTCCCAGCACAGGCCTTCTCTTTGCTCATCAGCAAACTGTTAGAGGCAGCCACTAACAAGATGTGTCCCATTCCCATCCACTTCTGGGCCCCTGGATGCAACGGCCCATCACTCCTTTCTGCCACTGTGTTTGCTGATGTGGTAGAGAGCAGTGCAGTGGAGCCAAAGCCTCCAATCTCCTTGGGAGCATGAGGTTTGTTTTATTCAATTGATTCGCTTTAAAAGAAATAATCAAACCCAAGCGTGTGAGTGTATGTTCAGAGCTCTTACCTTCAAAGGATGGAGTGTGCTGAGGGAGGAGTTGCCAAGTGACAGATTTCAGTCCTCTGAGCATACATCCAGCATAATGGTCCTTGCAGGATTCCTGTGTTCCTTGGTGGAAGGATGGAGCTGTTCCATCCTTGCTCTTCCCTGTGTGTCAGGTACTGAGGTACTGATGTTCAGCCCCTCAGCTGAACACAGTGAGTGAATGTTCCCTTTAGGACCCCTTGTTCCCAGGGATCCTCACCCTGTGCTTCACTCATGCTAATGGATGAGCTGTTGTTATCACAGGGCAGTGGGGTGCAAAGAGATTACAATAAAAGTGACCATAATTTTGGATACTGGCTTTACATGCCGCAGAGCAGAAGTTCTGATCTTTAGCATCCAGATCCCAAGGCAGGTGTGAGGAAGAGCAGGAACACACAATTCATGACTGCCTGTGGAAACTTGATTTAAAAGATTTGCCCTGTGCCACATAGAGACACAACGGCAGTCCATTTTCCAGGATGTTGATTATCTCCTTGACCACTGAATCATGTTCCTTCTTACTTTGCTACTAATTTTCCAACCTGTACAGATCATAACGTGGGGGTTTTGCTGATAGCATCAGCAGTGGAGTGAGCAGAAGCCTGGCCCCTTTACCTCACCCCGATGAATACCCAGGGCACCAGTCATCTCTGTGGCTGAACGGAGGCAGGGATCCTGCAGGAGCTGTGCAGATGATCCATGCTGTGACTGTATTTGGCTGTATTCACAAGGTTTATTTCATGGGCAACCCGACTTTCGGGCATGTCATGTATTAATAATGCATCCTATTAGAAGTACCCTTTTAGTGCACCCATTTGAGAGTTATTTTTAACAAATGCATAGCAAGAACATGCTCTGACAAAGTCTGAAAGCTCTTGCTCTGCTTGGAAAGTCTTAAACAAGTTTCTTCCTGAAGCAAATAAATCAGTGTTTATTGTAGCACTTTTATTTCTTAATGAAATACACTCAGGAACTTTTTTGTATGACATTCAAATCTGTCTTTGTGCTTCAGGGAGATAATTAATGTTTTCAGAAAACAGGATATGGATAGTTAAACTGGAGAAAGGAAACCATTTTATTCAGTGATGTGAAGTTTCACAGAACTAATCAGGGTAGCTCACAAAGAATCCATGCTTTCCCAGCTGAGCAAGAGTAAAGCAAAGGATGGGTGACTGGATTACTGCCCTTAGTGGTAAATACAACCACGGCTATACACAGCTATTTAATGTCAAGTAGGTGAGACTTTCTGAAGTAAAGTAATTTATTTTCCTTATGAGAAGGGAGACTGAAAACTAAACTAAGCCTGTGTAAATTCCTTACACATCATCTAAGCCCCAAACTAACTGTGCCTGTCTGGTGGGGACACAGCAATCCAGAAGTGCCAAGTGCTGCCTCTGCAGACTGAGCACCCATTTATCACCGTGATCGATGGAGTGCAGCAGCACAAGGGAGGCTTATTTGCAGAGTGTAACAGGCCTCACCTGGGGAGCAGGTCAGTTCTTCCCTCAGCTCAGACAGGGAATTAAATCCCTGCTGGCTGCAGCGGTGCTGGGGTGGTGCTTATGCATGAAGAAGGGAATAGAGAGGTAACCATTGTTCTGCTTGGTGTAGTTTGCACCCACATCACAGGACAGGTAAAGCTGAGCAGACCTTTGGTTGTGCAGCCCACATTAAACACACTGCCAGGGATACTCACCTGTGTGCAGCCTCTGATTTCCACACGGAACGTTTCTGTGTGTTACCAGCAGGGTGGTAATTCCTCTGCTGCTGTTGGGGAACAGGACTGTAAGATCTGCCTCTTGATAATGCCACAGACCTTCCCCATTTCAAAGCAAAAACACTGGCCTTCTTCAGAAGGACCTGTGGAAGTCCATTAGGGCAGAAGGAACTCAGTTTGAAGAACAGAGGTTGTCAAATATCTGCAGCTCCTTGGCAGCAGGAGAAGATTCTTGTGCAAGACAGATGATATCTACTGAAATATGTTCTTACTTTTTCTTGCCAAGAAATCTTACCCCCTTCTCATTCTGATGACAGAAAAAAACCTCCCTCTACTGAATGCATTTCAGGGGAGTCGTTCCTTGCTGTGCTTTTGAAATTAATGGCTAAGCTGAATCCTTACATAGTTAATCAGCTTCTTCCCTTCATACCTGCTGTTGTCACCACAGCCCTCAAGTGTAATGAATTGGGCCGCCTTGTGCTGGATGAGCATCACGTTGTTCCTCTAACTGGAGCCCCATGGCTTTTCTTTATCTTCTTTTTTCTTGTTTAAGCAGGTGAACAAAACCCTGCCTCCCCCAGCCTGTTGTGTGCTGACACTTGACGCTGCAGTCAGTGCAACTGTGGCAGTGTTGCGGCTCTGCTGTGCAGACAGCCCTTGTTTTCAGCTGCCTCCCATGATAAGCTGCCATCGTTTTACATTTCTCCTTGGATAATATTTTCACGTGATACATATGATAACAAGCAACCTTCATTACCTTGCCAAGTTCTTGGAATATACTCTGCTTTCTACTGAACTCTGAGTCTCTGACAGTCGTTAGTGGAAATGTTAAGGTTTTCTGTCTTACAGGCTTTCAGATCTAAGAGTAACAAAGTAAAAAGGGATTAATTTGTCTTTGTTTCTATGGCTCTCAAGCGGCCTCCTTTTGGCCTTGGATTGAGAATACAGAGGACCTCTCAGGTTTTAGGATGGAACTTTCAGAATGTGGTCACAGTTCAGTTGATGCAGTGATCTCTTTCCAAATAAAAAGTACACGAGAAAAGAGATGCTCACTTCACCTCAGCTCAGCCAAGAGTTAATTTGTCAATGATTAGTCCATGTGTAAAATTTGAGTGTTGCAATGGAAGAGCAGGTACAATACAGACTCTTCATCACAGCCAGGCTGGGGCAAACTGGGTTTTACTCCTCATCTTTGCAAACTCCCAAGAGCGGCCACAGCACCGAGCTGATGAAACTGGGCTTGTCCTGGTATTGCTTATTTTGGTAATTGGTGCTGCTTTTGGCCTAACCAGTATCACAAACAGCCTTACTGGTGTGGTGGTGTCTGAAGGAGCAGCGCTGTGCTGGGGCTGTGCTGCCTGTTAGTAACACATCTCTCATTTAAGCACGGGCTGGGGAATTGGGCTGAGTGTGACAGGTTGTCTGAGCTCCAGGGAGAAAGTCAGCCCCAGGGACACTCATCCAAACTCAGGCTCCTGGGGACTGGAACATGCCATCGCACTCCGGGCTTTAGTTGGATGATTACAGATGAATTCCAAGTGCACTTGCTATTAAAACAATTACTGTATTTTAAGCTCATTTTGTATAGTGTGTGAAATTACTAATTACTAGAGCTGTGCACTGGGGACTGACAGAGCCTGGTGCCTGTTGTTGGCTAATTAAGCTTTTTTCATATACTTGGGAGCAGCACTGCTGAACTTCATTGTCTGGGGTCATCTCCTAAATATTCTGTTGAGGTAGTTTCCAACCTGAAGTTCTTGATTGTTTTATTGGAGGTTTTTTCTTTTTTGGCCTTTAACCTGTCAGTGCTGATTTGACCTTCAGTTTTCAGCAGCACAGCAGAATCCTCCTTCCTATCAGTTTTTGTTTCCATTTCTTCTTTTTCAGCTACCTGAACTCCAAATGAAGAGCTTTGTAGCTAAATTAGTGAGCACGTAGGGAGTCATGGGAGGCAAGCATGGCTTATTCCCAACTGCACAACTGAGTGTTTTACCACCTCTGTGTTGAGTTACTGGTCATGGGAGTGATTCACAGGAGTGGAAGCTGTGTCAGCCAGTGCAACGCACTCAGGAAATTTCTAGAGCAGTGCATCAAAGAAAATGGTTTGGTGGGGGTGGAAGGGAGGGGAGACCAGTCTTTTTCCCTTAATATTACACTGTCCAGAGTCAGATCCTTCCCTAGTGAACACTCAAGAACCTGCATGCCTCAGCTGGTCCCATAAAGGGAACTGCATTACAGGCCTGCCCATCAGTGGGGAGGGGCGGGCAGTGGGAATGATGGTGTCCTTGGATTGCCACGTGCAAAAAGATCAAAGGTTCCAGAGCACATTTTTATATTTTGGCCTACCTGAATGATCAGGCATTTGAGGATTGCTCCAACCTGCACGCCTGAGTGCTGAAATGACAGTGGCAGAACCTCAGTGCTTCTCAGGCCTTTTGTAGCCTTGATGAGGAGAGAAGGGATCAGTTGTGGGGTCAGTTGGGATTTAGTGAGCTGGAGCTTGAGGGAGGGGTCATAGTGGTAAGACACCAGTCTTGGACACACCAATATTAAAGAATTCTGTAACATTTGAGGTGATTGATGGCTGATTTTGCGGCCTGTTTTGCAAGAAGTTTCACATCTTGGATATTAACAACAAAGTGCGAGAGTTTCAGTGGGAATTGGAAGTTCGGAAGCAAAAGTAACTCACAGAGATTCTGTCACACTGTCATCAGAGTGGAGCATTGTCTCCTGTAGGTCTCTGCACTCTTGAGTTGGAGAAATGTTTTTCTGGTTAATAAAGGCCTTTTCATTTGCAACAGAACATCCTGAAGGAACATGCTGATGATGACCAAAATCTTGCCATTTCGGGTGTCCCAGTGGTCAGCTGGCCCAAGAAAACCACAAAGGTAATGAGACACAATTACTTACTAATCACTGTTGTAATCTGTCTGGTGTTTATCTATAATCTGACAAAGTGCTGTGTACGATCCACTGGCAGCTGCTAGCATTTTTAACACAAAGTGTTACTTTTAATGGTTTTATGATTAAGTCTTGAAGCAGAACAAGTGCCTCAGCAGGGAGAAATCATTAGAGTTTCCATTTTAAAAGAATTTGTTTGGGCCTTACTTATCAGTATAAAACTTTGACATGTCTTGATCGTTTACTAGTTATGGTTAAATCTAAAAATTTTGATGCATTTTGTGTAAAATTAAATGATGTGTAAACGCTACAAATCAGTCACTTAGTGAGCACTCTCTTCTGAATGAGTTTTTCTCTTACACTGTGAGACTTCCTGAATTCTCTGTACAATGTGCCACTGTAACTTTGAAGCATTGTTTTCTTCCTTATATCTTAATTTTTCCTCCTAGATATGGGAGTAATTCTTTTCACTTTGCAGGAGAACTGTGATAATATAAGCATCATTAATGCTTATACAGAATTTGAAATAATTAGCGAAAGAACAATGTCAAAAGGCTGGATGTTATTTATAACAGTGGTATGTTTACCACACTCCAGTTATTCAGCATGCTGTAAAAGCAGCTTTGCTTATTTAGAAGATGTCTCATCGCTTCTATTTTTACTTTCATTTTTCACAGAATTAGTTTTATAATACATTATTTCTTTAGAAACGCTGAAAGGGTCGGTCAGCTTAAATCAGGCTTCAATCTGAAAATCTGTCGTTGTTATCATTGTAGGTACCTTTCAAACAATTATCAGGGAAAAATAATTCACTCAGTTCTCAATTTTTGTGCTGGTGAACTTGTCATGGCTTTGCATATGATCACATGTAGCCACGAGAATTTGCTGTTTTCAGATGGGAAGTAGGAGACCATAAACATGGAACTGCCAGAGGAGAGTGGGGCAGGATGAGCACATCATGTTCCTTCTTGGTCTCTTTTTTGGATTTTAGCTCAGCACATTTCAGAGGAATTGTATCTTGTTAAACACATATTTCCCTTTTGGCTTGTAATAAATCCATGAGAATATGCTCCGTATTTAAAACATTTATTTGTTTAGAAACAACAATGGAAAACCTTGAGAAATAGGTGTGGGGTTCTCCACTCCACTGGTTTGATGGCTGTTGTTCATTCCATGGCCAGGTATATTCTGGGCACTGAATAAAGCAAAATCTCTGAGACCAGAGGAAAGGTGGTGTGTGAAATGTATAAAATAAAACTAAGGAACCATTGACTCTTTTGAGCTTGTGAGAGAAGGGAGGATCTGAGTGCTTTGAGGCTTTTATAAGCTTTGGCATTTGTTAATGTTCTTGTTCACTTTATTTTGGAACCTTGATAAATGCTTCATTTCTATTTTATTTCTGCATATTGGCAACATAACTGCAACTGTAAAGGATATGTAATTTTTGTGACTTAAATCTTACCCTTTTTTGCAAAATCCACCTTGCTGGCTGCAAGGGGAGTTTTTTTCAGGTATTTATTTTCCTGTAGCCTTTCTGAAAGCAAAAACTTTTAGAAGGCATCATTTCCACTGGTATGACAAAAACATATCAGTTAATAACAAATATGAGAAGAACTTTCACAGAAAGTCAGACTTTAGGTTGAAGGTTGGAAGTAAACAAAAATTGGTAACAGGAAAAATCGTTTCACCATTCTCTTCATATTTGCTTTGCTTATTCTGTGATCAGTTTGTGTTATGTCTTAAGTTTTAGTTCAAAGGTACACATGCAGATAGGGCTGCACACTTCCCAAGAAGAATTTGTTGTTGTGCTTCTAATTGGCAAATGTCCTTGTCCTCTTCCATGTTACAGATACTTCCCTTCCTGGGAACAGAGGCCAAGTGAACAGGCTGGGAAGAGACATCTTAGAGCTGAGCCTTTGAGTCCCAAATTGAAATCTGTGGGAAAGACAATATAGGGGAGATTTGTCTAAAAGCAGTTTTAGTAGTTAAGCTTGGTTATTTCTCCTTTGTTCCCTGTAAGCCCTGATAATGAAATAGAAGATTTTACAGAGAAGAAAAACCCTTAGGGAGGGGGAAACTCCCTTGAAAAATGGATTGTAGCTGGTGGAGCAAGTCTCCATGGCCGGAACATTCCACAAATGTTGAGCACAAGGCAGAGGAGTAAAATCTACCAGTAATTTTGCCTTCTCTAGTCTTGCTCTTGTAGCATTTATAGGAGAAAGGGCAGATATTTCCCAGTGCCTTCCCCGAGATCGTTGTGTTCAAAAGGAGCAGGAGATCCAATACAGCACAGTACCAGCTCCTGTGGGGCTGTAAGGAGACATCATAGCTGGTATCAGCTTCCAGGGAGAGGAGGATTGTCTGATTCCAACTCATAAAGGAAAAGAAGGGAACTGAAATCCAGAAAGAAGCAGCAGTACATGGAAAACATGGCTCTTGCTTTCTCCCGAGAGAAGGCTCCAGAAGAGATTTAGAAAGACAAGAGCAGCAGATGGAGAAGGAAGAATAAAGCCAGCATTAAATGCCAAAACATTTCAAAGAAAATGGAAATGACTGTAAAGAAAGGAGGGGAAGAGACCAGAAATGGCGAGAGAGCAGGATTAGGAGAGAGGCAAGTACTGAAAAGGGATGGAGTGGGAAAAGCAAAGAGCAGAGGGAGAGAACTCTGACTAAAGTCAGAGATGCCTGGAATAGGGACAGGGAGTGTCTGTGTGAATAACCCAAGCTGGGGAAGGGTGAGCTTCCTTACCCTGACTTGCTTTTGAAAGAATGTACCTTTGATAACCTGCATGATTTTCGAAGCAGCAAATAATAATTCCCTTTAAAACCAAGTCACAGTTTCTTTTATGTATTGGGAGTGTGACGTGGGCAGCGTGCACAGAACTGCAGAACGGCTTCTTGAAGCCTGTGACATGCTGGGGTTTTGGGAAAAAATGTGTTCATTCACCTCAAATCCCACCCGACAGAGGATGAGGTGTAATGGGCAGGACATTCAACCAAGCACAGGGAAGACCCGTCCGAGTGTTGTGGCCCCATGGTGCTGTGCCACTCTGTCCACCTTTTCCAAAGGCATTTGGGGCTGTCAGCCACACTGCAGTTCCCTGACAAAGAAAATTAATTGCTGGGAGAAGAAACAGAAGTAATAATCAGCAATGGTTTAGTGAGGAGATGGAATAACTGGGTGACATTTGATGATCTTGTGGTTAGTGCACAAAATGGGAGGCCGGGGTCTGCGCCTGTTCCCAGCTCTGCTGCAGCACCTTGTGTCGTGTGAGGTGAATGGCACATTGCTGCTCCCTGAGCTTTTCCCGGGTGGAGAGGGGGCTTCCTGTCTGGGAGGCTGGGATGGGAGGTGAAATTCATGTTTATAAAGATCTCTGCCATTTTCAGCAGAAAGTTTTGTAGTAAAATGTATGAACCATTATTATTTTGTGGTAATAAGAGAGATGGAGTGTGATTCATAGGCACCTCTCCAGATCATATTTACTCATCTTTATGGAGCTATTTTGAGTTGCTTGTACTTCTTATAATTTATTGATAATTATTTAGCACAATAATTACACTCCTTTAGGCACCTTTTTTTTCCCCCTTGGAAACACTCTGTCAGAAGAAGCAAGAACCTGCCTTTTTCTTTTAGCTACAGAGCAAGAGAAAACAGTCCAGTGCCAGGGATTTTAGGATATGTACAACAATCCTAATTTAGGCCTGTTCAGGGAATCAGGAATGTGGGACTGAGTGGATATTTGAAACCTGCTTGTCCTGATGGCTGACTGACAGTTTATGCACCTTCAGACAGGATGTTTCCCCTGGCTGCCAGCACGGATGCGGCTGTGGATGTGCAGACCCCATCCCATTCCTGTGCTGGGGACCGTGCAGCAGTGACCTATCCTGACTTGGTGCAGGGCTGAGTGTTATCTGGGGGGGTTGCAATCATGGAATCATTAAGGTTGGCAAAGACCTCCAGGATGATCAAGTCCCCACTTGGACCAAATCCCGCCATGCGATGCTGTCTGAGGGGAAGAGCTCCATAGGGCACACTGCCTTGAAATGCTGGGTTCTTAACCAACAAAAGAGGAGTAAGAAATCATCCTAACTTCTACCCCATCCCTGGGGCATGAACTTTTGGATGGTACGAACAGAGAGCAGGGCCTAAACCTGATTTTCCAATGGTGACTCTTGACTGGTCACTGGTACAGAAAGCTGGTGACTGCCAAGCCCAGTCTTGAAGTCCACTCCCATGAGTTGCTCAGCCCTAGAGTACCAGAGTTCCCATTTACCTGCACTGGGATTAGGGATACTATTTTATTTAAGGAACTCAGAATATGGCCCAAGCAGAAACCACATTTTTCAAACCATTTCCTATTTCTGGAAGAAAACAGTCAACTCCAGCAGCATGTAATTACACTCGGTGGCAGTGCCTTCTGTTTTTATCATGATAAAGATCTTTAGTTGTCTATGAAGAGCAACTATAAAGAACTAAAATATGTTTGGACTCTCCTGTTCTGTGAAGAGTTAGAAATGCAGACTGTGAGCTGGATTCTCATCTCTCTTACCTGGCACAAAACTAAAGCCACTGCATTTGTAATGAGAGTGAGTGTCCAAATATATTTAGGTCTAGCTGTGAGCAGGAGATGGAGCTGTAATTTTCAGTAGCTGGTTAACACTGCTGCAATATGTGGCTGATGCCTGTTCATACTCTTTTTCCATGTAATTTTTACCTGTTGATTTTAAAAGAAGATACCTGAGAAGTATAATAAGGATATGGTAACAATCTTATTTAAAGGAGTACTATTAATTAGTAAAGACCACAAACTGAAAGTTTGAGAACCAGGAAGAAAAAATGGTTGGGAAAAAAAAAGGAAAGCATCCTTCAGGCTGAGTTTTTTTGCTGTTGTTTTTTTGGGTTGGGGGGTGATTGGGAGTGGGCACTGCATTGAAAGGGACCTTCTGGGATGGCAGCATCTGATTGCAGTCATTAGTGACTTCTGTCCTACAGCAGTTTAGTTTTTGTCCCATTATTTTTACCAGAAATCTTTTTGCAAAATTCTACAGATACATCCATGGATCTGAAAAAGAAGTATTAACTCACACAAACTAATCGGTGAGAGGCAGAGAAAAAGGCTGATTACTGTGGTTGAGGAAAGTCATGTTCCATCAGCCCACAGTCCTTGTAGCACTGTCCTGTTTCTGGTGGTGCTGGCACTGCTATTACAGGAGCCATAGGAACAAAGCAGAAATACAGAGGTTCCTTTGCTTATCTTCCCCCTTAAGATAGAAGATTATATCTTCATCTTTTCTGCTTAGTGTCCCCTGGTAGATTTTTTTCCCCTCTGTGAATTTACCTAATAATTTGTGGAACCTGTTGATCTTTTTGATCTCCTCAGCATCCTGTGCCAGTGTCCCCCGCGGTTTAATAAAGCTCTGTGTAGATAAGTGCTTCCTTATGTTGTTTCAGATCTGTCCTTTAATATCATAAATACACTTCATGCCCTCTGTATCATGCATTCTGAGAAATTTGAATGAGGTCTCTGTTCATTTCTGTTCTGTCAAGGATTTTTTAATGTCCCCATTACTGTGTCTCAGTATTTTTTTCCCTATTCCCATGCTGAAAACCACAGTCAGTTCAATCTTTTCTGGTACACAAACCATACATTGGAGCATTTTTCTTAGTCTGTTCTAGTTCCATTATAGGTAGTTTTCAGGTGAGGGTGAATATAGGAGTCCACAGCCACATCGAGTATTCAAGATGGGATATTTGAGAGCAGAGACTGGCAGGACATGCCTGGTTCAGCATGGCCCAGCAGGGTTGAAGGGGGAGATGATTGTTGTGTAAGTACTTCAGGGAGTGTAATCATCGGGGCAGGAAAAGAGTTATTTAAGCTAATGGACAATGTTGGCATGGGAAGAAGTGAATATAAACATACCATAAATAGATTTAGGGTGGAAATAAGATTTCTGATCATTGTTCACAGTCTGAACCAAAGAGGAGCACACAAGAAAAACAGTAGACAGCTGTGGTGAAAAGGGTGGTAGATTCTTAGAAATGTCTTATATTTTAAATAATAAAAGGCAATGGGATTAGCCATCACCTCCAGATCTGGAGCCCATAGATGTCTTTGTGCACTGTCACATATCTGCTGCCATTTTCCAGCAAGGAACCTTTTTGCCTCTTCATGGTGTTTCACCTTAAAGGTGCTGGGAAGAGAAGAAGAGCTACCAGTTTTTAATAACAGAGCTCCTTAGTTTATGGATCCAGTTTTATGCAACATTATGCATTTGATCAAACCTAAGAAATAGTAAGTAAATGGACTAAGAATCAGTGGACACAAAAAATTTGATTGTATGCAAAAATTAGGGGTTAAAGCATAAAATGGAGTGTTTTGATTAACTGGAAACCAACGTGACTTTTCAGAAGTGTTGAGCATTGTTTTACATCAGGTTTTCTTTCTGTTTAGGGGGAGAGGTGTGAAGTGGACTAAGAACATTCCTGAAAACCTTTAAATAAGTGCTTCCAGTTTTTACTTGCTTGCTTACTAAGAATTCCTGCCATAGCTATCGCTGGGCCAGCTCCACCCAGAGAAGCAGGAGCAGTGAGGGACTCGTTACAGCAATTAGTGTTTTAACCAGAGTGGTGTCTGAAACAGATCTGAGCACGTAGAAATGGCACAACATCAAACCAGCATCAGCTTCAGGAGCCTGCCCGGGGGCTACCACCAGGAAAGCAACATTCCTTGTAGCAGCAGTGGGAAAACTCTGCCAAATTCCCTAAGACAGACCAGTCCTTGGAGATCCACTCAGGGTACTTCCGGTGGGAACACAAACCTATTAGAAAGCACATATTGACAATTAAAAACAAGCACTTCAGAATTAAAGTAAAAATTGAGTCTGTCTGGTGTTAGAAAAAAATCTGGGAAGGATAAAAAAGATAAAGGTAGATAAGACAGCAAAATAATTCTGTGTAAATTGTTGTATGACGTATTTTTCTGGTTGAGATTCTGTGTAAGTTGTTGTATGGTGTATTTTTCTGGTTGAGATTCAAATAAGTTTTCCATCAGTCATTCCAAGTGGCGCAGGAGCAAAAAGGAGATTTAAACTGTCACATTTCATTCTTGCCAGGCATCAGCTTAAAGGTGTTTGAAGTGATCCCACACAGCAGAGCCTGAACTCTGTTTGGTGTCAACAACAATTTTAAATGCCAGTAGTCTGCAAGGAGATTTGCATATACAAATATGTGTGTATTGTGAATTCTTTTGGTTGATAAAAAGTCCTGATTATAAAATTCATAATCTACTGCAAATCAGGCATTTCTTGGTAGTTGTCAGATAATAATAATTTTTTTTCTCCCTGAAAATAACTTAAGTACAAAAGAAAATGAGGATTTAAATCAATTTAAATTTGTTTTTCTCTTTACGGATTTAAATTGTGATTGGAATCAGTGATTTAAATAATTTTGAATAATTTGTGTTCTTTTACACTGTAGGATAGTAGATGCCATGTGGTAGGAGAGAGCTGAAATGTATTCAAGAAATATACCCCAGTTCTGGCTCCTGATACATCTATTAAGAAACAAAACCACATAGTTGAGGTGTGGGGGATACTTTTTTTTAGGGGACTTCCCACAGTAGCTGTACACAGATGGAACTGAGGCCTTTCCCTGCTAAGCACACTTGGAAGCAGGAAAAAAACCTGGTGCACCGCAACCAAAGGCTTCTTGGGGTACTGTGCAAAGGAGGAAAAGCTGCTGGGAGTTCCTGTCAAGCCTCTGCTCTCCCGGGGCAGTGCTGCCCAGAAAGGCAGCTCCTTGCCTGACCTGTTTACTTTTCTGAGCACTGTTTCAGTCTCTTACACACACTGGTCCTCCAGACAAATTCATTTGTGCAGTAACTCCGTGCAGAGCCGAGGAGTTCCAGGGTTTGGTGTATGTGTGTCATACATAATGTGCCCAGAGGGGCTGGAACTAGATGGTCTTGAAGGTCCCTTCCAGCCCAGCCCATTCCATGATTCTGTGAAAGAGCTTCACTGCCTGTTGCCTCAGTATTTTTCTAAAAGCTTTGCCTGGTGACTTGACAGATTATTTCTCACCTCAAGAGGCTGTACTTGAAATATTGTGTCCCTTCAGGGAATAATTATAAATAGCAAGGACTTGAATGAGCACCTTCTTAATCTTCCATCTTTGACTTAATATTTTCACTTCTTATCAACTCTCAGCCACTTGCTTTGAAATCTGACCAATGCCTTTACGTGATTAATACATCAAACAGGTAAATTAGAGCCATTTTGACTCTGAGTAGAAATCTAAACGGATTGGAAAAAAATGAACAGACATCTCTGTTTTCCAACTGTTGTGCTCCAGGTATCACACGAGAAGATTTATGTATTCCTTCCCGTTGTCATCCTTCTACCATAGACACGAAAATTCAGTAATATGAATTTTTCCCATCTACACCTTGACTGCCATCTTTCAAGACAGAACCTTTCTCTTTATTTCATGACAGTAAAAGTGCTGATGGAAACTACTGTAGTCTTAAGACCTTTTCCTTAGATAGTGTTTGTGAAGTGAGTTGACAGATCTCAGATTTTATCTCCGGGAGCATGCCTACGTTCATTGCTGAGCTGGCCAACAAAACCAGTCCAAACGCTAAGGTTTGAATCTGGTTTAAGAATTCTAGCATCCTTGCGCTCTCCACCACCCCGAGATTAAAATAATCCAAGCTTTCTGAAACTTAATAGTTTTGTTTCTGGATCGAAGCACATTGGCAAAGCGACGGGAAAGGCGTTTGTCATTCCACAGTACAGGCCGTGCAATTATGGACATTAATCCTGCGTGCACTTTTCAGAACAAAATTGAATTGTATGTTCTGTCCCCAAGAAGATGGCTTCCTCTTAGTTCCACAGCACATTGAAATTAAAATCTGCTGAGAATATAAATGAGGACTTGTTTCAACTTCAAGATTTTCCTGCAGGCACTAGTGGACCAAATAAAAGAGGGACAGCAGTGCTCTCCTTTTTGAAAATAACAAATGCAACAAAATATATGGATAAATTCCAATAAAAGCAAAGCAGCTGTGAGTCTTAGCCTTGTATAGTTTGGTTGTTAGTCCTGGATGCTTCCCCACAAATCCAAGTCAAGTTTGTAGGTGTCGGCAATGAGCAATGAGCCCTCACAGGCAAACTGCACTTCAGCTTTTCCTTTGCTTACCATGTGTTTGGGTTTGGTCTCTGGATTTTCAGGCTGCTGCCCACACACTGGACACAAGTGCCTGTCTCCCAGCGTTCTGTGCCGTGTGTCAGAGCACACTGAGCCACTGGCAGGAAAGCAGGTTTCCTATTCCGGTTAATCCACTCTTCCAGCCACGTCTATTTGCATGTTCCTCCACAGCATGGCAGTCACTGCTTATCTTCTTAGGAACCTCCTTCACTGGTTTTTGCATTTACTGACAGAACATGGCTCTTGGAAACACAGATAGTGCTGTGGAAAGACTTTGTGCCATAAGGTTCTGTGGAAGAAGGAAGCATGGCAGGATTTCCCAAATTTCCCAGTGGATAGTCCCAACCATGTCATAGCTCTTCCTGCAGAGTCAAGTCTGTCTTGTGTGGTAGATGAAGTCCATGTTTCACCACTCTGCAGTTCTCTTTATTACTTTTTTAAGATGTCAGGGGGCTGGGGTTTGGGGAGGGCTATTGGTTTTAAGGTTTATGAGTGAGTGAGTTACTGTCAGCACGTTCTGTCTGGGCTCTTGCTGGTTTGGGTGCTGCTCCTCCCACAGTTGTCCTTTGGGAGGTGGTTCTCCAGCCCTTGCTGCCTGTGGTTCTCCTGGAACAGTGCTGGACACTGGTTAGGGAAGTATAAGCAGTAGCGTTGCATGGAGGGAGCAATCAATATTATTTCATCTTGTGTTACTTTATTTGATCTAAGGTTGATCAATCAGACTGTTTATTGAAAAGATTGTGACGGATACTGTGACAACTCTTATGTCATAGTTCAGATAAAGTAGATAGGAGGAAGTGGTAAGATTATGGATATTTAGGCTGTCAGACTGTCACTGCTGGAGTTGAGAATACGACTGAAATACTGGTTAGAACTCTTGAGAAAAGTGTCATGAAATTTGCCCAGGCCCAACAGTTAAGAACATATTTCATGTGAATGGACACTTACACCAAAACAATGAACCTTAGAAAGCTACTGGGTAACTCTCTTATTCTGATACAGGTCAATAATTGTGATTCATAAACATCTCAGTGGGTTTCCTTTTCAAGAACATATGTGCTGGCCTGCAGAAAGCAGCAGCAGCTCAAATCACATATTTTTTCAAGGACTTGCATATAAAACAGCTTGAGGTTGTTTGTCCAATTGTTTCTGTGTAAATATTTTTTCTAATACCAGCTAAATATAATACTCTGCAAAGGTGCATAAAAAGTTTGAAGGGAAGGTTAAATCAAAAGTGTGTTTGTGCCACATAAAAAACTTTATTTCAGTTCATATTGAGAATCATAAACTCCAGTGTGTAATAAGAAAACACGGATGCTGTTTAGTGCTGGCAGCAGCAGCTGCAATCTGTTGGTACAGGAGATGCTCAGGAGTGAGAGAGTACAGCACAGGGGTTGTAGTCGTCCTCCCCCATCTTGGTTTTACTACTTAAGGATATTTGCATGAGAATAAAATCTAGTTCTTTGGCACTCATCTGCTCCTGCTGTTTATTCTTCGCTTGAGGTTATTGTCTCAGTTTGTGACAACATAATTGGTTTCTGTGGAGAAGATTATGATATTGATGAGACTTATATATGACTTCAGGTGAGGTACAATCAAAGCAACAGTTCAAAATAGAAGGTACTGTCTGTTTTCATGCAGTTTTCACTACGGCTCATTCAGCAGCATAATTAAGGATGTTATTTATTACTTAACTGTATCACACAAAGCTGAAGTATGGACACAGTTCTGCCACTACAGGCAGGACTGGGGTCACTGCTGCTTATTTTGTGTTCTAAGCTGTTGTAAACTCCACCGGGCTGGGCAACTAGACGCTGTTCACACAAGAGTTGCTCACTATTTGTTGTAATTTAGTGTTCTCTAGTGTAGACAAGCTGAAAGAATTGAGCTGGAAAATGCTCTCTTAATAGTTCCTTCTGTGTATTAAATATTCCTTTGAATGGTTAGCTGCTCTTGTACAGGATGAGGCTTTCTGAGAGCAATTATAATCAGAAAAATTTATTTTATTGTGTTGTTTCCCCCCTGCTGATTCCCAATTTGCTGTTTTATATCATACCCTGTCCCATTTTTTCAAACATCGTCTCAGCAAAGTTTACCTAGCGTTTGGAAATCATTCTGAGATCTTGGCATGTGTGAGTCTTCCCTCCTAATGCAGGCTTTGTAATTAGAGCTCATTTGTCACTTGTGGTGCTGTTGCAAGGGCAGCGTGGCCACACTCTGGGGTGCAGGGCTGGCTGTGGGTGAGGGTGCTGTGGGTTACACGGGGGACCTGCTGCAGCCCAGAGAGGCCAATGCCAACACCAGGAGTGCTGGAATGCGTTGCAGATGAGAGGAGCAGGATGATCTCTGTCATGATTTCATTTGCTGTGAGTGACATTTCGCCGTGGTGTGACTGGTGGATTGTCCTTGGGGGATGTCACAAGTTATTTTTTTCTCCCGTCTGGATTACGGAGCCAAAAGGCCGGAGGGACAAACAAGTGGGAGCCAGGTTACAGGGAGCCTCGCATGGAATCGGGCTAGTGGAGACTTGGTCTGCCCACGGGCAGGTGTGGGACCAGGCGTCTTCCTTCCGGATGTCATCTGTCCTCCTGCTGCTGCTGCAGGCCAAGTGTATTATGCACCACAAACACGGCTGTAGCGCGTCCTTGCTCGTAGTTTAAAACTCTGCTTTGTAGGCCTGTCATGAGATGCATCCCCCCCTTCCTCTCTCCTCCAGAAAACACTGGATTCTGATACTACCTTGTGATTCTGGAAGCCAAGGCCTTAGGCACATGCCTTTCGTGCCTCAGCCTTCGTCTGCTCCTGCTCCCGGTTGTGTAGGAACACAATGGGGGAAGAGAGTAACCTGAGGAGACAGGCTGAGCACACCCCATCGCCTTCTGGGGAGCCTCACTATGTGTTGTGAGTAAATGCTTCGCTCCCGGCATGGTGGATGAGCAGAATGGGGAGAGTACCATCACCTACCCATCATTTGCGTTTGAGTGGGTAAGAGGACAGGAGTACAAACAAGCAATGGATATTTAATGTACTAAAAATAAGGAAGGGGCATAGTTGCACGATTCACGTGGCTTTATCAACAGTTGCCTGTAAATATGTGTTTTAAGTTTGACTGTGTTTTATTACTTGAAGTTGAGTGACCAGGCTCAGTGTGGATCCTGGTGTCACAAGGGTTGTGTTGCTGCTTGCTCCTGTGCCAGCTCCTGCCTGTTGCTGCCTCTTCTGAACTACCCAAAGTGGTTGTACCATGTGGTAATTCAGACCCGGGAACTGAGCTGAAACTAGTTTGGCAAAAATCCTGATGCAGGGACCATTAGATGTGCTTCTTTATGGCTTCTTGGTTGCTCAGCACATGCAAATATTTAATCTCATGTTTAATTCTGTGTTGTGGGCGTAGGAGCCGGAGGCAAAATCCTACAACTTGAGTGGAATCGGGATTTCCCCTGAATGCAGGCCCATAAATCCAATGGGAAATTTAAATCTCCGGCGCTCAAATGTAGGCCCATGACCCTCAGCTGCAGGCTCTGGAGGGCAAAGGCAGTGTCCATGTAGAGGTGCTGGCCGTGGGACCTCTGGATTCAGAACAGGTCCCCAGCTGACCCATGTGTAATAAGTCACAGTGTGGGGAGGGTATTTTATTGTAAAATCTCAGCAGCGGGTCAGGATGATCAGAGTAGGGCTAGAAATGGTTCCCTGGGAGCAAGTAGAAGAGGGGGTGCCTGCACGGGGAGCAGCGTGAGGCCAGATGCGAGCAGCTCCACGAGCCGGGGCGCCTCGTATCCCATCTTATCCCAGCGCTGGTTCTGCCGCTTGCAATCCCGAAGTTTGCTCGGTCCCTTCCTCCTCCCGAGGGATGGAGGCTCCCTGCTCCCGGCCCGGCCCGTGCCGCGGGAGGGGAGCGGGCAGGTAGCGCGGTGCAGGGTGTGTGTGTGTGTCTGTGCGCGTCTCCTTTGTCTGAGCAGCCCGAGCAGCGCCGAGCGCCCCGCGGGCGGCCGCGCATCCTCCCCGCCCAGCGCCGCTCGGCACACCCGAGCCTCGGCCCGCCCCCGCCGGCCCTCGCCACATCGCGGGGCTCATTACTGGCGGGGGGCTAATTGCCGGCCGGGCGGCCGAGCCCCCC